>JANHFT010004450.1:0-17199 GCA_032467955.1 Pseudoxenodon macrops | reverse complement strand
ATAAAAGGCACAGCTATTCACCTCCTGTTATGGTTTTCTCCAAAGTCAAGGTGTGTGTATATTCTATCAAGTGATTGTGAAGAGCAGAATGAAGACCTGGGATTCAGGCCCATAGAAATGTAACCAGGGAATATCCATTTATTTTGAATGGGTTTATATTTTCAAGGTCAGACAAGTTGCATCCTACGGCACTAAAATAACCATCAAGTAAGATAGCTAGAGGAGACAAATAACATTGAAAAGTTAATATTAAAGATGTGAGCTGAAAGTGTGACAAAAATAAAATTTAAGATTCAGGTTTCAGTAAGAAAAAACATAAAAATGTACAGTATAAGGGGAAAAGATACCTAGCTTAGTAACAAAACTTGTGAAAAAAAGGTATTTGAATAGTTGTAATGACCATTGCAACATTTTATGAACAAAATTTGGCAGCCAGCATGTATTTCTGTTAGTTGCAGCTTCTGGAAATCATGTGTTTGCCATCTGCTACCTTTCCAGTCAGCTTCAGACAAGCAAAGGAAATGAGGGAAGCCAAATTTGCTTAACAATCACGTTTCACTTAACAACCATGGTTTAAAAAAAAGGTTGTGAAATCAGGCACAACTCACTTAACAATGGCCTTTCTTGACAATGGAAATTGTGGTCTCAATTATGGTTGTATGCTGAGATCTACCTGCAATTGTCTTCTAATTATAATATTAGAACATTGTAATTGTAATATTCTTCTAATTACTATTTAAATTCTCTTCAGGATAATCTATGCTTTTCATTCTAAAGCCAAGGAAACTAAACTTAAACTAAGAAGGTCCACATTTCCAAATTCATACTGGATTGAAGACGGTAGGATGGCATTGCCAACACCAAGTTCAGTATTGTAGCTTATGGGATCTAAGTATCACAAAATGGCTCCAACAGATACTTACTTAGTGATAGATATTTTTGAAAACAATAACCAGAAGAAAAAAAATCAGCAGGTACCAGCGCTAGGTTGATACTGTGAAATGCATCTGATAGCAGAAAATATGCTGAACTCCCTATATATTCTTTTATGATTCACACGAAACTAACAAACTCATAGCCAGGTAGATTACACTTGCATTTAATGTAGTACTTCAAGAAATGACAACTTAAGATATTAAAACTGATGGCACTGAATTGCATGGATGTCCATCCATGACCAGTAAGCTACCTTTGTTTTCATTCCTCTCTGCTGGATAAAAGCCTTATTTTTACATTAAACTATAATGCAGTGCACTTGTGAAACACCTCACAATCCCATGTCATCCTCATACAAATCTTTGTCAGCATGATGTCATGTTCCAATTAACTTTATTGAAATCCAAACAGCATCAAAGCCCATAGCTCAAGGGCAGCTAATCCATGTTGCCAAGTCCTGGATCTTATGGGTAAAAATCTACTTTCCCATAACAGTTGTGCTATTTTTCTCTGTGAATGGCAGGCCAGTTGTCCTTTGAAATGTCTATGTATTATTTTGTTTGAAACATCCAATAAGTTGTTTACATATTGAGAGCTAATGCTTCAAAGAACTCAATTTCCTATGGCGAGAAGAAAATTAAAACAGGCAGGGGAACGTCTACAATAAATAACACATGTATTATGGACAGTATCATGAGAAACCATTAACCTAGAAATGAAAGTACTCATGAAGCATGGATGCGGATGTAGGAAATGCCTTCTGGATCCTATTTTGTCACACAAACTATATACTGTATGCAACTTAGTACAAGGGGGGGTTGTCAGCCAAAATTGCACACTGGTGAAAAATTGATGGCCTTGCTCATTCATGAAATATGATGGGAACTAAATTCTTTTTAGGTTACTTAAGGTACTTCATGCCTGGGCAGTAGAAAACCCCTTCTACTATGTTCAAAGGACTACAACTGCTTCTAAATTTCTACACAACCACTTCACTCAGGGTAATGATTTATTTATGCTGCATACACCCACAGCATTCATGGTGCTTAGAATTACAAACATGTATGAACATAGAATCCTCTATCCCCAAATAGCTTATAGTTCAGAAGGGGAAGGCGGGGGAAAGAAGAGTGGAAGATACATGCGCTTTTAAGATTATTTATTTATACCAAATTTAGAAACCGCCCTTCTTACTCAGAGAGCAACTCTGGGCTTAGTCACAGCTTAGCTGAGAAACCAACAAGGTTTACTTTGAGTAGACAGGATAAACTGTGGGCTGTGTAGGAAACTAGTTTTGATTCAAAATAATTTTAGAGGGCTATTAGCAATGCTGTCTGCACTGTAGGGTCAAAAAAAAAATCAAGATGGGAGGCAGCACAAGCCAAGCCCCGCCCTTTTTCATATCCGTGATGCAGACGCATAAAAAGGGCAGGGCTTCTAGCAATCTGCCATAACCACCATGTTGGCTGTATTATTAGTTTTTCCTTACCCTGAAGATACCACTGAATTGACACCTTGGGAAAACTTGTGAAGAGTGGTGTTTGAGGGAGGAAAGAATTGGAAAACAAAATGATTTCCCTGCTTCAAGTTTTCTTTAAGAGATTTCATTGTTCTCTTCAGGATATTTCATATGCTATCCCACCAACGGGAAGGAAATACATTTTTTTAAAAATTCATTTATCCCATATTATGTTTATCTCTATGGTGATTATTGTTGCCATACAGGACTGAAACAACAGACACTATGATACAATATTTGTAGATTTTGAGTCACAGAAGACTGGAAGAGAATATTTTCTTTCAAGAAAATAACCAGCAGACACTGGAATTATAGGCTGTATGTCTATTTTAATTAAGGTAGCCATTTCCCCTTACTGTAGGTAAAATAGTAAAATTTGTGCAAGGTAAATCAAGCTTTATTTTGGAAAATGTCTATTTAAAAGTGCACTGAGGTACAAGCTGCATTCCTAAGGAAAAAATGTGGGTGGGTGTTAAATGATTTTTTCTGCAGCTGCATTATCCAATATTTGTAATGGATACATCATTTTGCTCATTTCCTTCTCTTCCTATTCATAATGACATATGCAGTGTTCATTTTTCACCTGCTAATTATATTTTTATGTAGTTGTAATGATTTGGGAAGCAGATGTATGATGACAATGCCATGTAAATGGGGACATGGCGTTCCACATTATCCTACTAGTTTTCTCCCATTCTATCCAAAATATCTGCGGCCATTTAATTTTCCATCTTATTCTCATCTTGACAGAAGAAAATGCCTTTAACTCAGGGATGTTGCGTGGAGTTCTTGGTGCTCTTTACTTGGTTGTTTGCTTGCAGATTTTCATTACCCAATTAGACAACATCATTACATAAAATAAAATCCATATAAATAAGGATAATTTTTAGACAAGCAGCATAATTAATCATTTTTTTAAAATTTCCACACTGCTTTCAACTACAAATAATGGGCAAATTATGAAGGGAAAAGCCATATTTGTGGTAAACTGGAAATCTTAGGAAAATGCTGTGATTTCCTTATACATATATTTCAGAACTTGAGAGAAGTAAAACTGACATCAATTCACTTGACTTTTTACTGATCTCACTGTTCAGCTTCAGGGAACTAAATTTTAAACAATCCTGCTTGCTGAAGATTAAGAAGAGGCTGAGGTAAGTGATTCAATTTTTAAATTGAATATTCATCCAGCTGGAAGGCACTATGTTAGAAGAGAACACTAAATCTGAAAGGAAAACAGGGCAATTCATGAAGGGTCCACTGGTAGAGTATGAATTAAATGCTAATATTTTAAGTATCAAGATCGTTACGATCTTTTTACTTTATGAAAGAATCACAAAATTAAATATATTTGATTTTGATGGATTGGAACTATTTAAAAAAGGAAATACAACGTCCTCTAAGCAAATGACTTTCCAAATCAATAATTCCTTTTAAAACATTAGTTGTGACAGACACAGCAAGGCAAGAACTTAAATAAAATATTAACCCTATAAAATAGGCAATGTTCCTCTTTACCTTTCTATCATATAATGTATACCTTTCTTCAAGATGCATATTGTAAAATATTAGTTTTATATTTTACTCTTAGTCAAGAGTAAATATAAAAAATTACAATGGTTTTAGATAAAACCAGGGATGAATGTAGTGCCTTAGAAAAGGCTAACTCATACTTTATAAAACCTGAATGATGGCAGTAGTTACTACACTTTCTACTGTACGAATAGAGAAGCTCAATACAGATGTTCTCTTAGTTGTGATCACTGTCCTGAAGAAGATAATCAAGTCACTCTAGCAAACAAGCTATGAATCAAAAGAGGGATTGATGCTGGCTAGCAAATGTAATAGGGCGGGATTAAACTCCTAAAATTGTAGCCCCCAGAGAGATCCAGCTACTGTATCTTGATGGCTATGAATGAGGTCCTTTGTAAGGTGATATTTAAGGGGTACACAGAATACTTTGGCTATAGAGTGGTAAAGAAGTCACAGTACAATTTTGATTTAGAAGCAAGAACAAAGAACACGTATTTTCAGAAGGAAAAGATAAGACAGACTCTAAAGACCACGTGTTTTTTCCCTTCCTTCTATTCTTCACCAGTCTCTTGCAATTTATTTTTCTGTGAAACAACTGGTTTTAAAATGCATATTTTTGTATTACATTCCAGAACTTAAAATGATCAGCAAACATATAAAAATCAGGAATCAAGAAATGCACAGACAAAAATGCATCGATATAATGATTTCTTCCTTGAGCAAAGTAAAATCTATTGGCCTAAAAAAGTGAATCTATTGCATACCATTATGTATCTATGAAATGACATCTGTATGATATATATCTGTTCTGCAATCAACAGGAGGAAATAAATTGCCAATAGAAGATTAGTACTGTGCAAAACCTTTTGAGCTGAAAATGACCATCCCAATTTAACTAGGAATATTCTGACACTGTTCCAGATATGTTCTGCACAGAGGTGGGTTCCTACCGGTTCTATCCGGTTCTATAGAGTAGGTAGTAACTCCGTGATGATGTCATGGAGCCGGTTCTGTCAGTGGCTCTGTGAACGCCGCCATCTTGGATTTTGACTGCTGTATATGTGCTCGCTCGAGGCACGACCCTGAGTGAACCGGGAATAAGAAGATTCAGAACCCACCTCTGGTTCTGCATTTGAAACATCTAGGGTTTAAGATCGAAATGCGGGTTTTTTTGAAACTTGGAACATTCCAGAATGCTTACAATTGTATCAGGGCATTTCCAGCATATCAAAACAATTATTTTAAATTTGAAATGTTTCCAATTACTCTATAAATGCTTTGCCTAACCCCCTACAAGATTCTGTACACCATTTACATTATTGACATACCCTGTGGCTTTCATAAATGAACAAAAAAATTATGGAATTCAAATATGGAGCAGAAATTATTCAAGATCATATAATTAGCCTACTTCCTCATCATGTTTAGGTGATAACAACAAATGAAAAACTTATTTAAGGAGGGGGGAAAAAGAGGATTGGGCTTTTTTTAAGTTAATATGATTTACTCTTCTAAATATACACATACATAAACAAAGGCCTTTGAAGAAATAATTCTTTTTTATTTATGACTTTAGTTATTTAATAAAATACAGACTTTATGCTAAAGCAATCCTATTTCACTTTATGGCAATTATATTCTTTCAAAGGGGTGAAATATTCCTGTGCGTAAAAGCAATTTTGCTTGCAGTAATTTGACTTCTTTTGCATAAGGAAAAAGTATTCATCTCTGTCTCAAATCCCTTGTGAAGCTCCTCCAATTTAAATTCTTCAAATTTTACGTTTTTTCCACTCTGGCTTGTCATCTGTTTCATCTTCATCAGATTCTACTTCTGCAAAAACTGTGTTTGGCTGGGTTCTAAAAAAGCATTAAAGAGCAATAATGATTAAACAAGAGCTCTGCAGAAGTGTTCAGGTTTGCTCTTAAAATGAGAAGAAGAAAAACCTCCTCCCAAATAAATATTCCATCAGTAATATTCCATTACTTATTGATTAAGAAAATTTCTGCTCTCATCTACCGAAATCTGATTTTTACCTGGATAACTAAGGGGACATATTAAAAACATACATCAAAACATGTACACATCTCACAACATTTATTAATGTATTTCTGGGATCTTGTATTTTGTCAACTGACAGGAAAAAAAGTACATCTTATCACCAGACTTATACAAGTAGAAAATCTCCTCTCTAGATGAATGTTTGCGCACTATTCTAATAACTATTTTCATACGAACATAAACGGAATCCAATTGAAAAACTCAAGACACGGAAACCCGATCAAGGTGTCATTGCGTATAACACAAAGTTTACATCTCGCTAGATACAAACTACAGATGCTCTTGATTCCAGAGACATTTTACTCAATACTTTAACTATAGCTTATTTATTATTAGTCAAGAAACTCCAAGCAGCGTTAATATAACCGTAATAACTTTATTAAAGACAATTGTTCTGACCCAGCTCCTCAAACACGACAAACCCTCTGTAGTTGAAGCAATGATTTCTTTATTAGGAGCACCAGCAGCCCCAGCAAAAAGTTTCTTTTTCACTTCAGGCTAACAAGTGCATCCGGCTGGAAGATGAATAGTTGTCTGTCACACCTAGTCATCTCCACTCCCCTGCCTTTCATCCCCAGAGTGGGGCTTTGCTAGCAGCGGTGCTTCTTCCTTCCCAAAGATCGTCCCACAGATTTCCACTGCTCTCCTCTCCTCTGCCTTCTGTGCATCTGCTGTCAGCCACTGGACCCAGCTGTTCCTCCTCTTCCTCATCAGCCACCTCCAGATCTGGGGGCTATTGACTCTCCATCTGAAGGCTGATGAATGGCCCATGTTCCGCCTCTGTTTCTCTCTCTCTCTCTCTCTGCCAGCTCTTCCCCCTCAGAGCTCTCAGGTTGCCTTGATGCTGACCCTGACTCCCATGCCTCCTCATCTGATTCAGCTGCTGGAGGGGCTGGTGGCCAACAGGCCATAACAATGAAATTAATTACTTTTTAGGTATATTTCAAATTAGGGTCTGAAAAATCTTTGTTATTTTATGAAACTTAGCAATCAGATTTTCCAAAATTCAAATTGTGTCTACTCTTGTAAAAGATCTACATCAATGGTTCTCAAACCCCTGGGGGGCCATGATGTTGTCACAGAGGGTCTGCAAAGGCTTAAAGAAATGTTATGATTTAAACTGGTATCGGCCATCTTCAGAAATGATATAGGGCAGTGATGGTTAACCTTGTCGGCATTGGGTGCTGAAACTGGAGCTTGTGGGTGCATGCACACGCCGGAGCATTGGAATCTAGAGGAGAGCAGTGGGGTGACACGCATGTGCGTGGTGGTCTGCTTGCTTTTCTAGGTTCTGTCGCTCCAGTGCATGCATGCTAACCAGCTGGTCTGGCGCACATGTGCACCAGCCAGCTACTTTCTCCTGGGAACTGGCACGCACATGTGTGCCAAACAGCTGGTCTTGTGTTCTGGAACCCAAAAGAGAGCACGCATGCGTGCAACAGAACCAGGAAGAGCAGCTGGCGACAGCATGCATGCCCACAGAGAGGGCTCGGTGTGCTACCTATATTTTCTTATAGTCAACTTCACCAGAGTTTAAGGCATATTATCCAATCCATGCTTTATAAAATTTACTTACTTGGAATATGCTGGAGCAACCCAGTAGGGACTTTCTTCTGCTTCTTTTGCATGCCGCAAAATAGCTTCTCGGGGATTGCTATCATCAGTTTTATCCAATGCAATATTCTTCACTATGTATGATGACAGAGTACCTCCATGAGTTCCAACACGACCACCACGGCCTAATAAGAATAAAGAATAAACAGTTGTGAAAAATGTAAGAGCAAATAGGACAGACATTAAGCAAATATGTATATATACATATAGGTATAAAAAAGTGAAGCTTCTAGTACAGGGGTATCGAACTTTCGAGGGTCACGTCATCACATGACGTATCATGACTTTTCCCCTTCGCTAAAATGGGGGTGGGGGTGGCCAACGTGTGACGCATCCAGCCCGTCAGTTTGACACCCCTGTTCTAGTACATCAGCATTTTCAAATTTTTATAGTTTATAGTTTATGCTTGCTTTTAAGAAGTTGATTTGATCTTCCACAATAAAAGTCACCCCTCTCAACCCTTCTTTGATTAGATTGCACCTAGAATATACTGTCTAGTTCTAGTACCCCATTTTAGGAAAGACATGGATAAACTAATTCAGAAACATGGAAAGAAAAATGTATAAGGAATCGGTGGAGAAATTGGGCACACTTAGTGTGGAGAATAGACATTTTATTTTTAATTTTAAGAGAAGCATAGTAGCTGCATTCAAGAATTTGAAAGAGTGTCATATAGAAAATTCCAGTGTTGTAACTATAATAAGGATATTATTTATCACAGAAATCACCAGTTTGTTTTCTGTGATTGTATGAAATAAGCATCTATTGGCTTTTACACTATTTTGCTGACAGCAGATTTCAAAAATCTGGTTACCTGGTCCTGCCACTGGAGGTTCTGGTTTGTGAGATTTCACAGGATCCATTCTGTCCTTTTCCAGCTGCTTCCTTGTACTTCGCTGGCGTGGTTCACGGAACATTGGAAGTGCATGAGCTTCATGTGGATAAAAAGGAAAATGTCACATTTAAAAGCAAAGACCTTTAAATGTTACACAATGTCCATCACTTTGTTTTGCCACCTACATTTGTGAAGTGAAAATCTTGAACTAGGCAGATAGTCTCATAGACGTCTAGACATAGAATATTCAGTTGACTAGCCGGGATTAAACAAGGCATAATGTCTAGGCATGAGATTAGTGCAGGGAATTACTAGTGTAATTACTTTGTACAGTAGGAATTACTAAGTATGATCTTGCTCTGAGTGTACAGAAAATATTCTTAAGATGTTAACCTAAATTGTAATTTTAAGGGAACCTCTCTCAGAAATAACAGACTAACAGACCTGGAAGGGACTTTGGAGGTTTTCTATTCCAGGGGTGCCCAACCCCCAGGTCACAGCCCACTACTAGGCCATGGCCTATTAGGAATTGGACTGTGTGAATGGCTGGCTGGAGCACATGCGCATGCACTGCTGAACTTGTGCGAGTGGCAGGCTGGCAGGTTAGGTCAAGCCGCAAAGGTTGGGGACTGCTGTTATAGTCCAAACTTTGGACTAGACGTTGGAGGCCTTCTAGTCCAAACCTCTTCACAAACTTTATATTAGTAAAAGTTAGAAAACCAGTGTAAAATAGTGGTTACCAAGACCAAATTCTAAACTGAGTCTTTGTACCTTAGCCACAAAGCCAATCAAGGACTTTGGGCCAGTCACTCTCTCTCTCAGCTCTAGGAACAAAACAACAGCATAAAAACATTTCCAAAAATGGGAAGAAAAATCCAGGGGTTTGTCTCGGGAGCTGCTAAAAGTCAAAACAAACCAAAAACAGAAAAACAAACCAAAAACCCCCACTTCACCCGCCAAAGAGGTTTTTTGTTCCATATTTCACCCGCATGCAAATAGGAGAGAAAAACAAAAGTATTTTCAAATTAGGGAAAAGTTTGATGATAACAGTAAAACCAATACATTCCTCAAATAACTTCCAACTTTTTTGTGATTATGCTCTAGTTTGGAAGAACAAAAGACAAAAACAAGGGAAGGATAGTTATCAGAATTTGGGGATTATAAAACCAACGCATGCCATAGCAATAGGCTACTGTTACAAGCAAATCCCCAGAAGTGGGAGGAAGAGAGGCATCTCTTCTTTGAGCCAATCATTTTGAGAAAAATCAATTTAAATACTGTGTCTTAATTTAAGGCAGCATCCTTAAGGAAGCATCCAGAAGGGAAAATACTGTATCTTTAAAGGATCTGTAAAACTGGAATCCCATGTATGGTCTTCATTCTTAGCAAAATATAGTAAAGTATTTCAGTAAGGATTAGTAGCTGGCCCTAAACATCGAGCTAAAGGTTTTGGAGAAGATTCGATTTTCTGATTTTATATTTGGGACAAACTGAGCCGAATCTTTTTTTTGTTTAAGTTTAACACATAGTGGTGGTACATGTGGCTGAATAAAGTTAGCCACTTCCCTCTCCTCTGCCCAACATCAGATAAGCGACTTTAGTTCTTTTTTAAAAGTCTTTTGTGACTCTTTGTATTAAAAATTCTATACTTATTAAAGATTCAAAAGGAACCTACGTGTTATAATATAATCTTGTGTGAGAGTCTCTGCTTGTCTCTCTTTTCTTTTAGTCTTCACAACGCACAGCTTTGCTCCCCTAGGGATGATAAAGAATTAAAAAAAGATTATTATAAATGCCATAACAAAGATGGAACATTTTATCGTACATGGCAAAATTGCTCTCAAAAGTAGTGGAAGAAAGACATGCAAATATTTAGAAAAGTCCTAAAAATAAAAATTTAACTGAAATCACAAGTAGCTTAATTAGTTGCAATTCCAGAAACCATAAATGAAAAATATCACATAGATCTGTGTTGAAAGGTGCGAGAACAAATTTGACATAATGTTGGAGAAGACGAACTTTGCAAATTGGGGATTTTGGAGATCAAAATTGGAAAACATGCAGCAAGAGCAAAATTGACAGTATATACTGTATATCCATAAGAGAAGTCTAATCAACTGCAAGAAATAAAATTAATGTGGATTTAAAAAATAATTATGTTAGACATGCCAGATTGAGAATATGGAATAGATAGAAACCCAACTTGTACCTCAAACACTATGGTGTGCTTTTAGCATAAGAAATACTTTGTCGACAAGGCATAATAGGCAAACACAAATGGCTAATTTATTATGAGATACTCAGAGGTGGGTTCTGAATCTTCTTATTGCCGGTTCACTCAGGGTCGCGCCTCAAGCACACGCGTGGCAGTAAAAAACTATCTTCTGTGCATGCGCAAAAATTAGCTTCTGCGCATGTGCAGAAACAAAATCCAAGATGGCGGCACCCACAGAGACACCAACAGAACCAGCTCCGTGACATCATCGCGGAATTACTACCTACTCTATAGAACTGAATAGAACCGGTAGGAACCCAACTCTGGAGATACTACAATTTTGTCAGGGTGAATATGAAATAAAATTAAGAGAACAACTGATGGCCGAGCGATATAGTTATCAATGATTCTCTTATTTACTTATTAGAAAGATTTAAAGTAGACAAAAGAGCTGTGTACTTTTGATCGTTGTAAGACTGAGTATGAAATAGAATTGTATACAAAGGCGGCACAGGTAGTGTATAAACTTTTACTGAAACTTGAAATAGAAGAAGAACAAGTAAAAGAATCTATGAGAAACTGGGCTAAAGGTTTAGTTAAAATATACAGAAGGATCAACGGGAAAATATGGGGTTGAAATTATTGAAATTTACACTAGGTTATAATCTACTCCGTTTCCCCAAAAATAAGACCCAACTGGAAAATAAGCCCTAGCATGATTTTTCAGGATGCTTGTAATATAAGCTCTACCCACAAAATAAGCCCTAGTTAAGCTCATCAGCAGACGGCCGCAATTAGTACATTTCCCCGAAAATAAGACCCAATCAGAAAATAAACCCTAATGCATCTTTTGGAGCAAAAAATAATATAAGACCTGGTTTTATTTTCGGTTAAACACAGGTAAAAAAGATTTTTTATAAAATGATATATAATTGATATATGTCACCAAAGAAATTGTCTAGAATGTATAAGTTTACATTAGAAATATGAACAACAAGAAGGGACCTTTTTCATGTTTGGTAGACTTATAAAAAGTTAGGAAATTCTGGATTTACATATACTCACTGATTCAGAGAGTTTTACAGATTAATATGCAATTGAGACCAGAGGTTCTTCTTTTGGGATTGTTAACAAACAGTTGGGGGGAAAAGCCATGGAATTGTACATGATAACTGCAGCAAGAGTATTGTATGCACAAAAATGGAAAGAGAGAGTACTACTCATAATAGATTGCATAATTGCTAAAGATGATGGAACTTGCTGATATAGCTAAATTGACTTCTTTTATCAGAGAAAAGGCAGTATTTACATGTATTACTGACTGGTAAATTCTTGTGGACTTTTTGCATAAAAAAGAAAAATATGATTTATTATTAGATAAGATAAGATTATAGAAAGAAGAGAGTTATGTTGAAACCATAAAATAAGAGATAAACTTATAGTTGTCTTTGTAGCTGTAAGATCAGAAGTTACTTCTTTGTATGTTTTCTTTCTTTTCTTTTCTAATTTTTTTTACCTTTTTCTTTCTTGCACTTTTAGCTTTCTCTTTCATTTCTTTCTTTTTCTTTTCTTTTTCTTACTTTATATTAGTTTGTATTGTTAAGAGGAAATTCTGCACTGTTAAGAGTCCAGATACAAATTAACCTGATAACTAAGTCTATATTCTTTATGTCTATGGAAATTCTCAGTCATCCAGATCATGGTTGTCATAACAGTGCTTTTTCAAGAGGGAACTGGACTTTCTTCTTTTTCTTTGAAGACATTTCGCTTCTCATCCATGAAGCTTCTTCAGCTCTGACTGAATGGTGGGGAATTGAAGGATTTATATTCATTGCAGACAGCTGGTCATTTGCATTCTTTTAGAGAGTTGTTGAGGCCACTTGGAGGTTTGTCTATGCCCTCAGGGTCAGTAGTGCAAATGGGTGTGGCGCCTTCTTGGAATTGTTGAAAGGACTGTATTGGAGATTGGAGATAGATAATATCGTATCCCCTCCCACTCTGTTGAGAGAGGGCTATTCAATTTTGACATAGATGGCCTCTTTGACCCCTCTTTCAAACCAACAGTCTTTTCTGTCCAAAATGTGGACTTTGCTATGTTCAAAAGAGTGGTCTTTATCTACTTGCATTTTTTACGTGCTTTTGAACTGCTAGGTTGGCAGAATCTGGGACAAGTAATGGGAGCTCACTCCGTTACGCAGCGCTAGGGATTCGAACCACTTTCTGATCGACAAGCTCAGCATCACACCAATTTCAACTGAAAAGTTGGATTGTTTGCAAAGTATACATAATGAGAATTAGGATTTCTACACTTTTTCCAGTTGCGTGTCCAAAAACAGAAATGCCATTTCTGTTTTCGTTTGGCCATGGTTAGTTGAGTCATCTGGACCAATGAACAGAGGTAATAATTACCACAGCTAGTTTCAAAGAAAGTCAGCTTCCATCTGTAATTAGTGAAGCTGGCTTGTTTAGATTAATCATAATTTTAGGTCTTTCTGCAGTTTATAGTTTCTCAAAAGCAAAACTGAATGCCTCTGAAGTTCCTCTCCTTGGCTACGCTAGGTGGAACAAAACCAAAAATCTGTGATTTTAATGATTTCAGTAAAAACATTCTACCAAGAGTAGCCAGAATGCGGCCTCTTGCTGACACAGAATTTGCCTAACAATTTCAGGAACCAATTAGTGTATTTTGGAAGTTGAAGTCCACACATAAAGTTGTGGAAGTGAAGAAAGGGCAGTGTTTCACAACCGTGGCCCCTTGAAGATGAGTGGACTTCAACTCCCAGAATTCCCTAGCTAGCAAAACAAAACTGGTTGGGGACTTCTGGGAGTTTTGAAGTCCAGTCATCTTCAAAAAATACTGCTCTAGAAGATGCCTGGGTCATAATCAAATATAAAAGTATATACTTTTATATCTTACAGCTACGATGGGGACTTCACCAAGACCCCATCTTAGCTCTAAAAGTCCCTGGCATTGCAAAGGCTTGAGAGGTGGTGCCAGGTTTACTGACCAAACAGCTTTCTAAGTTGCAGAGTTTTAAACAATGATCTATCTGTGAAGAACTAGATTGTCAAAACAGCCTTTCCTAATGTGATATCCTCCCTGCCTATGATAGTGCCATACTAAAAATGCCTGGAGAAAATCAGACAATCATCAACAAGGTCTATTATTTATATTTCCTATGTTGTAGCACAAAGAGAGGACCAGGAGCACACAAGGAACATAGAATAACAGGGTTGGAAGGGACCTTGGAGGTCTTCTAGTCCAACCTCCTGCTCAGGCAGGAAACCCTATACCATTCCAGACAGATGGTTGTCCAATCTTTTCTTAAAAACTTCCAGTGGTGGAGCGTCCACAACTTCTGGAGGCAAGCTGTTCCACTGATTAACTTGTTCTCACTGATAGGAAATATCTCCTTAATTTTAGGTTGGATCTCTCATTCATGATAATTTTGAAAGGTTGTGAGACGAATGAACGTAAACCAAGGACTACCTGTCTGTGTCTTGTGTGCTTTTTCTTTCAGCTTTCTTCTTTTAGAATTTGTGCATTAGATATCTCACAAATGAGAAAAGGCTTAGCAACTTGATTCTAAAAATAAATCCAACATCATGACTTTTATCTCTGAATTGGCATGTTTTGGATTACAACATTAGTTTCTTGTTTTCATTTTTTTCCCCAAGCCAAGAATAGAATAGAATGGAATAGAATATAGAATAAAATTAATAGAATAGAATAGAATAGAGTTGGAAGGGACCTTGAAGATCTTCTAGTCCAACCCCCTGCTTAGGCAGGAAACCCTATACCAGGGATGTCAAACTCAAGGTGCTTAGAACTGGCCTGCGGGGCCGCCCTAGAAACAGCGAAGAACCGGCCCGTGGTGCGTCTGCCAGTGAAAACTGTGCTTGGGAGAGCTGTGTGTGCCCCCTTCCTCGAGCTCCATTTTTGGCTGTGACGGCCTCCTGCAATCTTCTGCCAATGAAAGCAGAGCTCTCCTGAGCGCCATTTTCATTGGCAGAGCGCTCAGGCTGCCACAGGTGCTCCTGACGTGAGTGATGTTGAGCTGGCCACACACCCCATCCCCCCAAGGTCAAACACAACCCTGATGTGGCCCTCACTGAAATAGAGTTTGACACCCCTGCCCTGTACCATTTCAGACAAATGGAAGTAGGATCAAAAAGTTGGAATGATTGCGCCATTGAAGACTTGTCCCTTTTACATGTGATGAATGCAAATAAGTTGGGGCTTCAATCAAGACGTTACGGTAGCCATCTTGATCACACACACACACACCTGCAGAAATTTGGAAAATGATAAGGCTCTCAGGAACTAAGATTTTCAACTTGATACTGGGTTAAAATAAATTATCTTAATGCACAAAATCATTCTATTTTTCTTAAAACCTTCCACCCTTTCACTTACAGAATCATGTATGTGGGAAGTTATTTTATATTTGTTCCCACAGTTATGAGTCTAATTGCCCCATAAGTATTTTTTTAAATTATTTTGAGATGGAAAGTTACATTTTATCCTGTAAAAAGCACTTTTCTACCCTCGGGAAAATAAAAGTGCTATAAAATATTTCCGCAATGGTTAGAATACTACAAAACAACAGCAAGATGTTCAAATGTCCAAATTCAACGATGATAGAAATTTTTACATTTAAGGAAAAAAGATGGGTGGAAAACCATCTATTTGACATTTTTCATTTTCACATTGACTTTTTGTTGTAACATTAATGAGCAGGGGCTGCAAAAACAATGGGACAGACCAGAAATCTGTTTTTATTTCTTTACTGTCTGAGTAAAGAGCCCAGCTGCATAAATATATTACACAAATGCATGTTGGGGGGAAAAAACTACCTGGAATCAGGCTTTTACCAATTCAGAGACAATCTCTTGGGTGTAGATTTGCTGCTTGTACCAAAAAAAAAAAATTCCCATTAGTGCTGAAGTTAAAAAGAGTGGTTTTATTCTGGACAACAACTAACTGTACGTGATTTAATCTCGAAAACCAAGATTAAAACCTAATCTTCTATTTTAGACATAATGGGAAATTCTTTTTTTATAAAGTTATCAGGCTCACAAGCACCAAAGTCAATTGGGGACAAGAATGCCAGGGCCTGGACAGGATATTTAATTCTCAGTTTAATAAATCACCCAGCAGATAGAGTTGTTGTTTTTGGTTCATTGCGCTGGTGACACTTCTGCAATTTTTAGATGCAGCATTCCAGAAATATTAATATAGATAATGCTAAATTCCAACGTATTTTTGAATCACAAATTGTAAACCTTTAAAAAAAAAAATGCGAACAGATTTCAACAGGATCTCACACTCTCTATATCACGAAATCAGATCACAATTTCTAAAAGCTGCAAGGACAGGAGTTGTTCTGCTGGGCTCTGAGAAATGATACCATGCAAGGTGGATTCGTACATCATACTGTAACATTTTAATTGTAATCTGAATTTTTATTGTGGCTTATTACCTTTGTTTTATGATTTTAAACCAACAGGGGTCATAACATTTTCGTGACATATAAATGAGAAAAATAAATAAAATTTACTACCTTTGACTTTTGAAGGGATCATAGTATACTTTTGCTAATCCATTTCCTGTCCCAACCATGATTTGGTTCAGTTTAGGATGCCAGAGACACCGAACGACACTCTGCAAAGTAAAATGACAATGGAAATCAACAGAAGATCTGGACACACAGGCTTTCAGTTCCAATACAAAAGATCTAGGTATTCTGCAGCCCATAAGGCTGTCTGGCCTGCGTTGGCAGGCAATGGCAGGGGGCAGGGAGCAGTTGTGGATTCCTACCGGATCTCTCCTAATCGGCGTTCCAGTAGCGCCAGGGGCAGGAGGCTCCACCCACCCACACTGGGATGCTCTGCGCATAATGTTTTGTGCATGTGCAGAAGCAGTGTGCAGGTGCACGCAGGCACACACACAAACCAGTAGTGCTGAAAAGAAAAAAACCACTACTGGCAGAGAGGCATCAGAGGCAGGGCAGCATCAGCAGCATGTGGGGCAGTAGTGGTCCTCCACAACAGTCCCAGTTTCTCATGTGGCCCCTTGGAAAAATCAACTGCCCAGCCTTGCAATAAAAACTTACCACATCTGAAGTCTCCTTAATCTCCAGTTGGAATTATTTCCATGAGGAAATGACTACAACAAAGAATTCTCACTTCCATACCACACTAATGAATATTAGCAAGCTGTGATACATTTCAGCTAGATATTTTCTCCAGTACGCAAGGGGGATTAGTCTGTAAAAGTAGGGTAGTTCTTCATATAGCCTAGTCCAGAACCAGAGGTGGGTTTCAGCAGGTTCTGACCAGTTCTGGAGAACAGGTAGCGGAAATTTTGAGTAGTTCGGAGAACCGGTAAACCACCTCTGACTGGCCCCGCCCCCATCTATTCTCTGCCTCCCGAGTCCCAGCTGATTGGGAGGAAATGAGGATTTTGCAGTAACCTTCCCCTGGAG
>JANHFT010004449.1:37183-53118 GCA_032467955.1 Pseudoxenodon macrops | reverse complement strand
TTTCCTGACAGTTAGAACAATTAATCAGTGGAACAACTTGCCTCCAGAAGTTGTGAATGCTCCAACTCTGGAAGTTTGTAAGATGTTGGATAACCACTTGTCTGAAGTGGTGTAGGGTTTCCTGCCTAGGCAGGGGTACGACTAGAAGACCTCCAAGGTCCCTTCCAACTCTGTTATTCTATCTTCTGTCTTCTATCTTCTATCTATCTCCTATCTCCTATCTTCTATCTCGTATCTTCTATATTCTATGACAAACAAGCCATTGTTACTTTCTTAGGGCAGCTTATTGAAACCTCAGTACGGAAAGCAGGAGACCATGAGTTCAAGTCCTGCCTTAGCCATGAACGCCAGTTGGGTGATGTTGGACCAGTCATTTCTCTCTCGAGCTGAACTACCTCACAATGTTGTTGGTGTGATGGAAATAAGAGAATGTCGTTTTGGATGTGTTTGCTGTGAACATAATAAAGACAGGATACAAACAAATAAAATAATAATAAAATACGTATCGGAGATTATAAAAGGTTGGTGAGCCATGGAAGGAGGCTAATATCCTAATCTTTTCACCCAGGTAGGATGCTAAGAAGAATTTGCGATGATCAGAAATAAGATGTCTATGGAGATTCTCAGGGATTCGGGTTATGGTTGCCCCAGAGGCAACTGGATTTTGTTTTTTCTTTGAAAGCGTTTTGCTTCTCATCCAAAAAGCTTCCTCAGTTCTACAACCATGACCTGGATGACTGAGAATCTCCATAGACAACGAATGACAGGTAGTTCTCGCTCAACAACTGTTCATTTAGTGGCTGTTCAAAGTTACAACGGGACTGGAGAAAGTGACTTATGACCGTTTTTCACGCTGCCTCCCCGTAAGTCATGTGATCAGAATTAGGATGTTTGACATCTGGTTCATATTTAGGATAGTTGCAGTGTTCCGTGGGTCACGTGATCCCCTTTTGCGACCTTCCGACAAGCAAAGTCAACCGGGAAGCCGGTTTCACTTAACAACGGAGTGACTAACTTAACAACGGCCGGTGATTCACTTAATCACGGTGGCAAGGAAAGTCACAACATGGGGCAAAACTCACTTAACAAATGTCTCCCTTAGCAACATCAATTTTGGGCTCAATTGTGGTTGTACGTTGAGGACTACCTATAGTAAAACTGAAATTAGTTTAGTTTAGTTTAGTTTAGTTTAGTTTAGTTTAGTTTAGTTTAGTTTAGTTTAGTTTAGTTTAGTTTAGTTTGGTTTAGTTTAGTTTAGTTTAGTTTAGTTTAGTTTAGTTTAATCATATTTCTTGCCAAAGCAGCTAGCCAAAACAATTTAAATCATGTTTGAAAATACTGAGGTTTTCTTAGATGATATGGTAAAATCAGTGGTGAAATCTACTTACCTTCCCTACCAGTTTGGAAGTCTGCGTGTCGGGTACAAGTTTTTACTCTCTGCGCATGCGCAGAAGGCTATGCGCATTCGCAGAGGGTAAAAAAACCCAGAAGTTATAGCGTCCGGGAAGGTGGGCGGAGCCTCATGCTGCCAGCACTACCAGTTTTCCGAACCACCCGCCACCGCCGCTACCGGTTTGCCCGATTTCACCATTGGGTAAAATTCACTGATTCCTAGACTATAGTACATGTTTGTAACAAAGTCTGCCAACATATAGTATAAATAAATCATACTCAATTGATGCTCAATCACTGAAATAAAATAAAGTCAGTTATCACATACAGGATATGTTAGGCAAGAGTGTATGAAAAGTAATTTAAAAAGTCAGATGGTGCAAAATATGTAAAAAAAGGGAATAGACTTCAATCCTGCAGACACAGATACCATCTTGATCTTTTGGGTTCCCCTGAGGACACCCCTTGTTATATGAAACATTACTAAATAAAACAAAAATGCTAAACTATTTCTTTCAGAGAACAAATGTGGACATTTTACAGTTAAAACAAACCACTATAACAGTATGGTGAAAGAGAAAAGAAAGTAAAGGGAAATGTATATTCCAAGCTCTGTTTTTGATTTCTGGTATGCAATTGTACAATTCCTAATGATACAAAGGAAGAGAAATATTCCAAAAGCCCTTTAGACCATTCCAAAGTCTCAGCGCTCTGACAAATTCTAAAGGTTTGCCTACTTAATTTTTAAACCTAACTTCCCTTTTATATTAATCTAGTTGGGGTGGAGATATTTTTTGTACCTTTTACAGTATAATATTACATGGACTTCACAACTTGACCAGGGTAAAGCACAATAGTCACAATTTATATAGACTTCTGTAAAGCCTTTGATACAGTGGTTTACGACAAACTACTTCTAAAACTAAAATCTTTTGGCATTTCCAGTTCCCTGCATAAGTGGATAGCTGTGTTTTTCCTATCAAACAGACAACAAGTAGTCAAAATAGGAAACACCCTATCAAATCCTGCACCTGTTAACAGTGGTGTCCCCCAAGGTAGCTTTTTAGGACCCACACTTTTTATACTTTACATAAATGACCTTTGCAAGCTCATATTACAGGCAACTGCATTCTCTTCGTTGATAATGTAAAACTATTCAAAACCACCAACAATACTGCTACCCTACAAAAAGACCTTGACTATGTGTCCGAATGGTCCAACGATTGGTAACTCCAAATCTTACACATTGGCAAAAAAAAAAAATCAGAACACAAAATTCAAGCTGGGTGGATAAGACCTCATAGATGACCCTCACTCTGTCAAGGAGCTTGAAGTACTCATCTCAATTGATTTAAGTGCCAGAGCCCACTGTAACAGCATTGCCAAAAAGGCATTAAGAGTTGTTAACCTAATCTTGTGTGGCTTCTTCTCCAATAATATTGAACTGCAAACTAGGGCATACAAAACTTTTGCTAGACTAATCTTTGAATACAGCTCACAACCAGTTAACAACCAGTTCTCCTGAATATGTGTGAACTGGCTGAATCCCACTGTCTGGCTGAATCCCACTGTTTATGACCTATTTTCACACGTACGACTGTTGTAGCATCCTTGAGGTCATGTGATCAAAATTCGGACACTTGGCAACTGGTTCATATTTATGATGGTTGTAGTATCCTGAGGTCACATGATCACCTTTTGTGACCTTCTGATAAGCCAATGGGGAAGCGAGATTCATTTAACAACTGTGCCACTAACTTAACAACTGCAGTGATTCACTTAACAAGTGGAGCAAGGAAGGTCGTAAAATGGGGCAAAATTTACTTAACAAATGTCTCCCTTGACAACAGAAATTTTGGGCTCCATTGTGGCCGTAGGTTGAGGACTACCTGTATTAAGTTCTTCTACATCAGCAATAATGTTGCAATTCAGAATATTTATAATCTATCTTTAGTTATTCTTGTAATATTGCTATTCTATGCAATAAAAGGAGAAAAAGAACAAATGAGCTAATTCTCTCATTCTCTGGACCCAAGAATCCTGTCTTCAATAGCCTTGGTTTTTTTTTCCATAGAACACGATTGTAGAAAAACACTTCTTGAATTTATGGTATTTAAGAATTCTTAACTGCATTAAGAGTTTTCACAATTACAAAAAGTCATCTATCAACAGATTCTTTTCATGGAACAAAAACTGAATGACAGCTAAGGGAGAATGAAATTAGCATGCTTATTCTTGCTCCTTTCTCTGCAAGTAAAAGCAACACCCATTGATAACAACTAAAAAGGGCTTATGCTCTTATATATGAAATATTTGGGGCAGAGGGGAAGAAAAATTTAAACATAGATCCCATTTTCAGAGATCAGTTTTCTAACTCTAAATATGCCAAGGCCCTCATGAGATGCAATGCTGGACTATACATATATACTATATTTAAATTCAAGGTGGATTGCTAATATACTAACATATTAACATACTAGAATGATGTGAAAGTTTATTGGTTCCTGTTCTATTCTTTTCTGTTACAAAGATTTTATTTTTGTAAGCTGCCCCAAGTCACTAAGAGTGAGTTGGCTGGTCATAGGCATTTTCTTAATAAACAAATTAATTAGGATGTAGGAGCATGTAAATTAACTATCCTGTAAATTAACTAGGATATTATAAATTAAACAAATCACTATACTACAATCAGTATAAAGCAGAGGTGGGTTTCAGCATGTTCTGACCAGTTCTTGAGAACCAGTAACAAAAATGTTGAGTAGTTCAGAGAACCAGTAAATGCTATCTCTGACTAGTCCCGCCCCCATCTATTCTCTCCTCCCGAGTCCCACATGATCAGGAAGAAATGGGGATTTTGCAGTAACCTTCCACTGAAGTGGGGAGGGAATGGAGATTTTACAGTATCCTTCCCCTGTCATGCCCACCAAGCTATGTCCACCAAGCCATGCTCACAGAACCAGTAGTAAAACATTTTGAATCCCATCACTCTGAAGGGTTTCAGGTTCTGGTGTTAACAAAATGATGATGCATGACAGGAATTTCCCTTAAACTCTAGAAGAAAGAAAGAAAGAAAGAAAGAAAGAAAGGGAAAAAGAAAAAGAAAAAGAAAAAGAAAAAGAAAAAGAAAAAGAAAAAGAAAAAGAAAAAGAAAAAGAAATCCATATAGTAGTCCTCAAGGTATCTAAATAAATGGAACAGTTAGAATTTCCCATTTAGGAGATTTTGGATAGCTTCATATTAACTTTTATGATGTGATTTTGCCTCCTTGAGAGGATGCCAATGTCCATAACTGAGCCGTATATCTACTTGGTCTGTTTAAAAACAACTTCCAATTATCTGGAAATCATATGTTGGAAACAACTCACCAATCTCAGATCTGTGTTCCTGTGTTCAATCTTCCTGTTTTGCTCCTTAACTCGTGGCTCCTTGACGTTGGTCAGCTGACTAATTTTTCTGGGTGGGATTTGACTCCTGGACTGTTGTAGATCCCATTTCCTTCTCTGTCATGGCTATGCTCCACTTCCCTGAAACTGTGCTCTCCTATGTCTTGACTTGGGACTAAATTCTAAACTATATTTTCCAAGGCATATATGTGTCTGCATAGCCAACAGTGCAGTTGCTTTTGTAATTAACTGGAATGCTATTTGTCAATGAACCACTTGTAAATAGAGTTGGTTTGTTTGTTCAGCCTGAACCAGGACACTGAAGAGTCAGACATTTCCAAGGTGGTACTTTCAACGATCTCCAACAGCATTAAATACATAGTAAATCTAAAAGTAAATGTTGAAGTGTATGAGCAGAAATGGAGATGCTTATAGCTTAATACTGCCTGCATGTCTGCATATTAAAATATTGTAATGGGGTAGCTTATTTATGATGAAAATCAAAAATTAAAATAAATATGTTAAAAAAATAATTTACTGGTGAATTAAGATAGATACTAGTTTGCACTCAGAAAAATAAAAACAAGCAAAGGAAAATATAATAATCTTGTATATATCAAAGGTAAAATAATTATAACCTTAGTATTTCAGCTCTAAAAATCTTATATATAATTCACATATTCAAAAACAGATTTAATATAAAATACAAACAAGATAATTGAATCAAATTTATTTTTACCTTGATCTATAATTGAATGGAATATTGTTCTGATGTGAAAAGTGAGTAGGTTTCCTCAACAGGGTTTAATAGCAATATTTGCATATATTATTAAATTTTATATGGAAAAGGAAAAAAATTAGATTCATATTTGATATATTGTACAGGTAGAACTTGAGCTATGACTGGTCATTTAACAACTGTTTGAAGTTCATTTAACATTTATCCCAACTTTCAGCCATAATGGTCAGGCGATTTACCTGCATAGAAAATATGCTAACTAATAAAGATAAAATTAATTTTCATTACATACCTGTGTTTGGATTTTAGAGAGCTTGTAGTTGTTCTGGAGATCTCCGTTTTCTTTGTTTTTACCTGACATAAATATATATATGTATATATGTAAAAACCCTCCAATAGTCATATAAAGATACATAAATACACTATTTTTGTAATGCCAAATGTAATGTAATCTCATACTACTACTTCCCATTTTTATATTACAGTTAATGATCATTTTAATGAATGTATTGCCCTATTCCTCCAGCTATATTTAAACTCCAGCTGATTTCTGCAGTTAAGTCAGTGATCTAACTAAGCTGGATAATATTTATGAGTAAATACTCATATTTTACTTCTTTATTACATTCATAGCCCATCATTCCCCTTAAGACAATTCTATAAGCATATAAAACAGTAATTAACTCAAAAATTAAAATAATCAAAAACACACACATAAATAATAATAATAATCTCACACAACTAATATCAATCGCATATCAAATAAGATGCCAAAAGCTATTGGCATACAATTGTATTAACAACTATTGTTTAGCTGTTCTGTACTCCTACAGCAGTATGTTTCAAAATCTAGGCTCAGTTATTGCAAGATCTTCGCTCATCTTCTTGCTGAACATATTCCTGGTACTAGCAGAATGGAAAGCACTTCCCAAAGTTTGTAACTAGAGCCATATGAAAAACGTCCAAAAATTCAAGTAGCCTTAGCCTAGGTTTTATGCAGCTTTATAAGCCATAACTAGCATCTATACATATACCTGCTCAGAAATAGGCTATTATTAACTGAAGAAGCAAGAATATGTTTCTCTTTCATGCTTTCAAAATCAATTGCTTGGGTTCATCTGAACTAAACATTTAACCATTTTCAAAGTCAGTCCTTTCAATAGCATGTTACATTATCCTAAAACATGGGATGTAACAGGAATGGGCATATTTAGCACAAATGGCTTAGTTATACTAATGAATCTTTTATGTACTTCCCTAATTTCACTTTAGTTCTTTTTTCGTTTGTTTTATTAGACACAGTTTTCTTGAAGAACTGTAGGAAATATCAGAAGTAGTTGGGTTTATGAATACATCCTGTGACAGGAAAAATAGAAGGGATACTCTTAAGTGACAGAAACCAGACTGGAATGGGAAGGGGGGGAGAAATCCAAGGGTATTTTATTCAGTCTTGCTAAAGGCCTGGGAAAAGGGCTAGTTCTTCACAGCCCTTCTTACAACAACAGGGTCATGGCCATGCAAATCATGGGGTAACCTCAATCTAGAAAGCACACTTCCAGGTTGCGTAATTGAAATTGAACCTAGAGCATGCTAACCATGCCATATTGAATTGGACAGGCAGATACTATGAAGATTGTTTATCTAGTCTGGCTGTTATTCATGTGTGGTTATGTTCCTCTTTTAAATTATGTGTTCTTTTAAAAACCATTAGCCATGTATGGAATCATCAGACAGGTTAAAATCCAATCAATAAGTAAACAAGTCTGGCCTTTTAAGTGAAAGCTTGAAACCCTCACGAAATACTTACCAGGTATAACCACTTTGTAAATGAAACTCTTACTCCAGATCCCATCATCTGTATTGTCTTTCACTCCAAATTCATAAATAGTGTTGGGTTTCAAATTATCCACCACTGTTTCTGTAGTTGGACAAAGCTGCAGGATCCATTTCTTATTCTTGTCCTTTTCTCTGTAGCGTACTGTATAAAATCTAGTCAATAACAATAAATATGAACTTTCAATCTGACAAAAATGAATGAATTGTGTGCTTCTTTGCTAAAAGCAAAATACAAATTTATTGTGCATTGTCACAAACTTTGTGGTTTGTGTGTTTTTACTTCAGATATTCTTGAATTGAGAAAATTGTGCAAAAAGGAAGCTGAGATGGTGAGTTTGAGATATTAGAGTAATTTCATTCACTCAATTGAGTTAAGTGGCCTTGAATCAGTTCAATCCAACTATTCAGACTTAGACAAATCTGACCAGTGCTCCCTCACAGTTTTCTTAGCCATCACCATGCTAAATTAGCTGACCTACATTTTGCTCTAGGGCAGAGGTCTCCAAATGTTTCAGTCTGAGGGCCACATTGGACATTTTGCAAATATTCAAGGGCCAGGAAAAAAATAATTTTATAAAATTATTTACAAAATATAATGGAATTAATTGCTTTGTTTTGCTCAATATAATATGATTCTCAATAAGAGCAAAAAAAGAAATGGGACAGCTACAAAGAAGCAATGCTGTGCTTGTATGGACAAATGATATAAGAAAAATGTCAAATATTAGAAAACAGTCTGAAGAAATAATAAATTAATAACTGCAGATGAGAAAAGAAGGCTGTTCTTTATTAGCAATTTAGATAGGGGCCACATGATAAATTCCTGGCTGAATTATTGTCAGTTGTGGGTTTGTTATGTGAATGACTCTCAAATTACAGTGCTGTTACATTATTCTTTCATTAAAAAAATAGCATATTCATTAGAACTGATTAGATTCGCTAAAATATTTTCCCCAAATATTTTCCCCAACTATTTCTTACTGTTTGTTTGTAATTTGTTTTACTTCACTTACAATCCTTTATTATCATTATTATCTTTCTTCCTAATTTCACTTCTATTGACCTTATTCTTCATCTATTCATTTAGCAGTAGTGAAGGTATGACTCAGTTTACAAGTTTATTCAATTTACCAAATCAAAGATAGCTGAATGATATCATTTGTAATTGTATAGAGCACCAGGGATTACAGGACTGAATGATATTGTGGATATATGAGGTCTAGGTAAAACAGAATAAATGTAGTTCAGAAAAGGATAATAGTGAAATAGTTTCACGTATTTAATTATATAAATAATGTATGATCACAGTGGTTTATATTGGTCTCTTATTGTTCTATTCCCTCTCAATAAACTGAGATAATTTCTCAGCTGAGAGGATGTGACTATCCAAACCTTTTGGAGTTGAGGAAGAATACAAAGCTGGTCCTGCATAGTTTGAAACCTTAACCATTATAACACACTATCTTTTAAATATATTTAATACATGGCAAAGTTGGTCAACATAAAGACACTTTTACCTTCACAAAAAGAAACAAAGCAAGAACTTAATTATTATAGTGCAGATCTATCCAAACAGTAATTTCATAAATATAGCACATTTTTGCATATAAAACAGATGCATTATGGGGAAAAAACATTATAGTATCAGTCCATTCCATTACCTGTCATTTGGACAGTTATTCATTGTGGTCCAATCATGCTTTGGATTGACTAATATCCCCCAGGATAGGAAGACAGATGTTGGAGTTAAAGTGCCTATTACCAGCTGAAGGGGTCTGTGTGTCTTTGTTTTACCTATATAAGAAGTATAAAATTTCATATTTTTTTGTGATAGATAGATATAATACTGTATATCAGAAGGTTTCTAAATGTATTATATAAGATTTATATGGTCTATATACTAAGAACCATTAGAATACCAGATACCGTACCTCTTTTCATCATTGCTAAAATTATATATTGACGAGGAAGGTCCAAATCCATAAATTAGTTATTTTCAATTTAGAATCATTTAATTTAAAACTAGGAAAATTGCATCTCTTATATTTGAAAATGATACAGTTAAAGGCATGTCTATTATAGAATCTGATGATAATCAAAACCAGATAACATTATTTATTCTGCATATTCAATTACTCATAATTCTTTCCCTACAGAACTCCTTGGGCAATAATTGTACATCTATATTCCAACATGGAAGAAGTATTGTAATGCCTCTTCTGCCAAATCACTTTCTATCTATAATCATCCATAGGTCATACACAGGTTTATCCAATTGTTTATGGCAGAAACGTTTGTATATATATTACTCCCCATTGCCAACAATCATACTGTTCTCATGGAAGAAGAGCCTTCATTCCTGTTATAACATGACTTTCTATAGGAAATGACTGCTCAATACAACTAGCCACTAAAACTTGAGGAATATAAATTGGAACGTGATTGCTGCAGCTACCCAATTCACATGCCCAGTCTTTATTCTTGATCAAAGTTATTCATAAACACAGTTCCATTTTTTTAAAAAGACCGCTTAGATTGTCAGTACAAATTAATCAAATAAGGAAAGGTTCATTTCATCCATAATATCTCTTTATAAGCAAGTACTACAGTCACACATTATTTACATGTTTCTATTCACAAGGGAAAGTGTGGTGGAAATAAGTCTGTCATTCTGTGAGTGGAAACATTCTCACAAGCAAAATGGTTGTCTATGCTTAGAACTTTCACAAGTTCAACAATATGCAGTTTGGTTTGCTGTTGACATGAGTCTTGTATAACAATAGCCATATGCTCAATAGGTTTTTTTTCTATTGAGAAAAAGCCCCACTCAGGCTGTCCAGAGAGTATAGTAAAAAAAAACACAACCAAGATGGTGGCAGTGATAGTGCACTTGAACCTCTGCCTATTTTTCATTTCATGAAAAATACATTGGACTTAAAAGCACATGAGACTTTGATCACAGTATCTTTGCTGCCACTTTACTGCAGACACCCTGTTATGAGTGGATAATTAAGGCAGTACTCAGAGGTGCTCAATCCATATTAGGTGAACTAGGTTGTCATGTAAGTACAAACTGAGTATGGTAATGCCAAGTTTTAGGAGAAAAAGTAATTTTAAAAATACAAATATATATTGATGAGGCAGGGTTTCAATTGCTAGTAGCTAGTTTAGGGCTGCAATTGTTTATATTTTGGGAGAATTAATGAAACTAATGAAGCTCTAAAAATACATAGTGATAGGCATATAGCAAATTGCATATTCAATTGAACATTAACATTTCTGTCTGTGTATCATATTTCTCCACTTCAATTTCTAATTAATTCTTCCTTCATACCTTTAAATATGTGTTTGTGTATGCATACATCTATGCCAAATTCTTCATCTCCAAATGTCCCTTTCTTAATTCCTGGAATACTGTTACTTTTATGAGCATTATCCTTCATTTCCAGTTCAGAATTCTCTACTTTTTTCTTTTTCTCAATCTTGTTTAACAAAGAGAGATTTCTGCCTTGCACATTAACAAAAAGTAGCTCAACAAGAAAGTTGCTAACATATATAGTATATGTTAGCAACTTTCTTCCTTATTATTTTCTTTTATGAGACAACAAATGCTGTGTCATTTGCTTAAATACTGTATTTTTATGTATCAAATAAATGGATGTAATTTAGAGATATTTCTGGACTATCAGTTTCTGCTTTGTGTGTTTTCTGAGAAGGCTGGCTTTAGTTTATACGGGAGACAAGCTTTCTCTGCCTTTTGGAACAATATCCTGCTGGTGACTCCCACTTTGCCAATTTTCAACTTGCCTATAAAAATTTGACATTTCCGGCAAGTCTTGGGTTAAATCGATGAATGGCCTCTGGGAAATTATGAGGAAACTGGACAAGCTATTTTTGCATAGGGTGTACTGAATGGATTTGGTTTTTATTGCTGTAGTTATTTTGTATTTATTGTATTGTTTTTAATTTTGTAAACAGCAAAGATCATTCAGTTAGAGAGGCCTACAAAATCAATAAATGTAATTTAGCTCAGTCAACTTGTCTGACCTACTTATGGCTTCATATGCAGGAAACATGCTGACTCAAGATTGGCAGTGGTCCCTTGTCCTCATATCATCGGACTTGCTGGTAAACAGAGTTTTCAAAGTTGTTTTTTTTTGGTAAAAAACAGATAGTTGACCATCCAGCTCCTACTTTACTTCCTTGCCTTCAGAAAAAAGTACCTTTCTTTCATCTTTTCCAGTTGTTTTGAGGGCAGCTTCATTGACCCTCTTGTACAAAAAGCCAGGTTTTTTTGTATTTTTTTGCTCTTGGCATAAATAGCATACATAGAGAATTAGAATACTAGCGTATTGGCAACTCCATGGAAGATAACACTCAGCAGTGCATATAAAGCACTTATGGCAACATGAAACCTTTGCTGAAATATGGAAATATGGAATTGTTCTGTAGTTTGTTGTCAGAGCTGATTATATCCCATTATCATACATGTGAATAATTGTGTTAATTATTTCCCACTGTGTATGAGGCTAAATGAAAACATGGGCTAATTTGTCTCTAAATTAATAGCAGAAAATGTTATTACTCAGATTTGTGAAATAACAGAGCAAACGATCTTCTGGATGCATGTCATATATCAATGGAATGATTCTTCTTTCGGTTTCTTTCCAGTATTTGGTTACATCATAAGAAAAAGCAAGAAGCTAACACAGGTTTGATTTTATGAACATGAATAATATGTTTCAAGATATTGCTGAGTTTGCTAACATTGGTTTCTTCTTTAAAAAAGTGAAATAGGTTGGTTCACACCTTGAAATTGTACATATATTTATTATATAATAAATGTATATTTATTATTTATCAATTTTTTATTTTGCTTAACTCTAACTTGTACAAATTCAAGTTAGGTTACTTTGATTGAAATATCGGTCTCCTGAAAAAAAAATTGTTTAACAATTTTGAAATACCTGAACAGGATTTCTTGTTATTGGAAACTGGTCTCACTGCAATCAAGTATCTTGGCTCTGCATCTGGAAAATATAAGTTATAACTGTTTGAAAAAACAGACAAAGAAGAAATACTTCAATAATCAAAACTATATTATACAATTTTCCCCATTATATTATTACTGTTTCATTAGCACTACATTTAGATTATTCAAGTCCATTTTCAAAATACACAGAGAATATAATGGCATACAAGTTTTGACTTTAAGATGTATTAGTGGAATTTTTTAGTGATGTTTATAATAAATATAGCAGCACTGAATTGCATAATAACTTACTATTTCAGTAAACCAATGTTTTTAAAACCCCTCATTCACACCTTTTAATTATAAGAATCTCTTTCCCTAAACAGAATCACATGAATCTGAAAGTTTAGCTGTACAGCATTTTTTTCCCTTAGGAAGAATCTGTGATAAAAGAAATCACGAAGCTGAGAGCTGCAATAAAACAATGAAATAAATGGTGCTACTTGGAAACATGGATTTCTTCCTCTCAATAGATGATGAAAAAAAAAAGTAATGAACCAGTAATTTTCAAGCAATTTTTTTCCCTTGGGATTTCAACACTGATAATATTTCCATTTCCATTTCCAACAATAGGTTGTAAAGTACTTGAAATCTGATAGATTACTGTCCTTTTATTTGCCCCACTTTAATACTTTCCAAGCCAGTTTTTGTCACTGGAGCAATTACCCAACTCCAGTGTAGCTCAATGTTATTGTGAATGTATGTCGTAAAGGTCCTATTTGCCCTCAGGAAAAACATTGATTTGATTATATACTGTAACTATTAAAACTTTTCCAACCAAATATGAATGTACAAAACAAGTTTTATGACAAAATTAAGTTATGTAAGCACCATTTCCATAAAGAGAAGTTAGTCAATCAGATAATTATTAATTTTGAAAAAGGTGAGCTATTTTGGATTACAAGAAAATGTTAAATATGCACTTATTGCCCTGATGTAATAGCAATCATGCACATACAAAGATAGTATTCTTATAAAATTAACTGCAATTTTTTTGGAATAAATTCCCTGCTGACTGTACGAACTGAGAAGCAGTTTCCAAATTCTTCAGAAATCATTGTTTTTTCTGGAAATAAAGCCAAATGTGCTGATATTTTAACTCATAAACTAAGAAATTCTTAATTTGGATTTTATATTCTCTGGAAAAACAAATGGTAACAGGCCATAAATTCATTTAATCTTTCTAGTGAAAACCAGTTTAGTCACCAAAACTTAATCAAAATAAAAACTGATTAAAACAATATTTAGAGAGAGAAAATTGTTTTTTATATAGTAATGTGTATGTAAATAGATATAATTTTTCACTGGATAAGAGGCAGAGTTTTAATTTAAAATTTTTTTTAAAAATTAATATCTATCTTAAACTTTAAACTATCTTAAAGTTATATTGGGCAAAAATAGTTTGACAGTATTGAGGGAATTATTTGTTTAGCAGAGTGATGGCGTTCGGGAAAAACTGTTCTTGTTTCTAGTTGTCTTGGTGTGCAGTGCTCTATAGTGTTGTTTTGAGAGTAGGAGTTGAAGCAATTTATGTCCAGGATGTGAGAGCTTTTTCCTTGAAGAACAGTGTGGATGTAGTAGAATTTTAGTAAAGTGAGCCCAGGATATGCTACTGATAGAAGACCTTTAGGAATTCAGAATAATGTGTCCTATCAGCTGTGCTATGTGGTTATTTCTAATGCCTTAAGAATCTTTGAGGAAATTTTTTTTTGGTTTGTATTGAACTGTTTATGATAGCATTTATTTATATTGGTATATAAATCCACAGATGAATCCTGTATGACAGGGGTGTCATACTCGCAGCCTGTGGACTGGATGCATCATGTGCTGGACATGCCCACCCTGAAGGAGGGGAAAGTTGTAATACGTTACATAATGGCAATGTGACGATGCAAGTTTGACACCCCTGCTGTATGATATTAAACTAGTGGCCATTAGCTACAGCAATTGCTGCCCTATGATTCCCCAACATCCTGCTTTTTCTCCTGTAAATAGTATTTCTATGCTGCTGAATATAGTCTTTATAGTTTTGGAGTAGTTTACAATATAGTACAAGTCGTCATATAAAGATATAAAATTCAATTAAAATCCAAACAGTGTAAAACCAAGGAAAAATCCAAATAGCAAAATCTATATAGGAGATCTAAAAAGAACAGACATTTTTTAAGTTAGGAATACCTGTTGCCCCATCCAAAGCACATTGTCAGTGCCACAAATTAACTTGGAAAAGGCATTTCACACTCTTTATCTAGTAGCTTCATTCTACACCTCATTTGGAATGAAACCCAAGAAAATATTGATTAGACTAGGCACCCTGACCCCAAGTTTAAATCCTTTTAAGAATTGTTTGATTTTTCATTACTTATTTGCTTTCATCTAGCTGTGGCTAGCTGGCTTTTTACAGACCAGATTTGATAGCTTTGGCTTTCCATAATTTTCAAAGCCTCAGAATCTATAGGTGTGGAGAAGGATGGCTAGGCAATTAGAAATGATGATTTAAAAACACTATACCCTGATAACTTGGGTTGTTGGTTTGCTTATCTGTGGGATCATTTTTTTAAAAGTAATTAGCCTCTTCTTTCTAGTTTAACATTATGTCAACCAATTGATATACTATTTTTCTTTTTCATACAAAATGATTACCTGCTAAGACCAAAAGGAATCTTTTGGGAGCAACATTTTACTTTTGTTTGGACAAGATGTTTAGAAAGCCAACAAGCTTTTGCTTTGTGCCATAAAACTTGTTAAGGATTTTTTTAGCTTAGCAAAGTATCCAGGGATTTCTGGTGAAATGCATAGAAAGCTCTGAGGTGCAATGCTCTCCGCCCCGCCCCCCCGAAAACACACACACAAAAAAGCCATGTTGTCCTGAAGGTAAAAGTCACTTAATAGAAAAGAACAAGCATGCCTGATCTAGATTCTTATAGAATCTCAGAGTAGTATCATTAAAACGTCATTTTAAAAAGCTCACCAATTATTATTGTTCCAAAAAAGTAACTTCTAGGGACCCCATTTTACAAATTAACTGACGAGGCAAATGTGTACAGTACATGCAATCATATGATATTCAGCCAGATAGCGATAGCAATAGCACTTAGACTTATATACGTCTTCACAGTGCTTTTACAGCCCTCTCTAAACAGTTTACAGAGCCAGCATATGGCCCCCAACAATCTGGGTCCTCAGATGTAAGTTCCAAGAGTCAAACTACATTTATTTCAGTTATGTACTACCGAACTTTGTGTTATTGGCCTATGTTATTGGCCTACGTGCCATTAATGTTTGAAATTTAGAAGCTTTTCATAGCAGGGTCTCGTTGTGGGACTAGGGCAAAAGACATATTGAATCTGGTCAGGGCCTGTGAAGCAGTGGTGAAATTGATTTTTTTTTACTACCGGTTCTGTGGGCATGGCTTGGTGGGCATGGCAGGGGAAGGACACTGCAAAATCTCCATTCCTACCCCACTCTGGGGCCAGTCAGAGGTGGTATTTGCTGGTTCTACAAACTACTCAAAATTTCCACTACCGGTTCTCCAGAACCTGCCAGAACCTGC
>JANHFT010004449.1:26603-37083 GCA_032467955.1 Pseudoxenodon macrops | reverse complement strand
AGATATTATTTTTGGTTAGTGACCAGGATATATTCACAAAGGTAATTCAGTTAGCAATAGCAATAGCACTTTGATTTATATATTGCTTCATAGTGCTTTACAGCACTCTCTAAGCATTTGACAGATATTCAGCATATTGCCTCCAACAACCTGGGTCCACATTCTACTGACGTAGAATGGATGAAAGGCTGAATCAGTCTTGAGCCAGTCAGGATCAAACTTCTGACAGTAGGCAGAATCATTCTGCAATACTGCATTCTAACCACTGCACCACCATGGCTCAGTCCTGTCTAAACAAGCTAAGATAGTGTTCCAAGGTAGCAGCATCATAACCTGCTTTTCTTAGGTGGTTTGTTAGCCGAAGACATTTTAAACATTTTATATTTTAAAACTTTTTGGGAAGAATTTGTGCTCTAATAATAGTGGTTATAATGTACTTGTCTGTGTCTTCAGATATCAGTTTTGGTTTAATTTTGGAGATGCTGCCTGTATGATTCTTCATATAGAATTATAGATGATGGTTGGATAAAAATGAGCATCAGCAGGGATGACAGAATTTTAAAAGATGGTGCCAATCCACCTCATTTGTACTTATGATACTACAGTGCACATGAGAAGCAGCACTTACATTATGATACTATGCACATTTTGTCATTTTGATGAAATGTTGATTAATGGGTATCACTGCATATCCATCACTGCATAGTTTTTTAACCACATGGGGGATTGTGTTCTGTTTAGCATCATCCACATTTTCAGTATATGATTTTATTTTTCAGATTTTATAAAATGTTGTTGCTAATATAAGGTGTGCGTAAAATCTGCCACTATTGTACATTTTGCAGTAAATGAAGTGAAAATAAACTTTACTTTTGAAGACTATAATCTCTCTTCCCAAAATATTTTATATTTTCAGTAGAGTTTGGGTATCATTTTGGACTGAATTGTACCTGAAAGATTAGCATGGGTCTTTCTGTCGTCACTTTTCGGCATGTTGCATTTCAAAATATTTACATTTGCTGTTCTGTTTTTCTATTGCAAGGACAATGCTTTGTTCTATTTTTGTTTTGCAAATCTGCATGCTGATATAATTATAGGATTTCCTGCATAAGCATGGGATTGGAGACTAGAAGACCTCCAAGGACCCTTCTGTTATTCTGTTAATTTTTCATTCTTTTGTTTTCATTGACTAATATAAAACTATTTTTATTTCAAAACGTTTAGTTGCAAATTGATGCACTTGTAAATTACAATTAAGTATAATATTCATGAACTGAAATGGACTGCAGAGGATGGTAGAGAACAGGAAGACCTGGAGGAATGTTGTCCATGGGGTCGCGATGGGTCGGACACAACTTTGCAACTAACAACAATAACAAATAATAATAATATTCTAGATTTATAAAAGCGATGAGATCTGCTGTTTCTAGAAGTGCCATTAGGATACTGCCCACCCACTCAGGGCAGTGCTGAGCTGAACACAGACCAAACTGACATCAGACCCAGGCAATAAGCCAGTTGGACAGGGTTGGGGTTCTTTTTTTTTTTGTAACTAATATCCGTCAAACAATTCTAAATTTTATAAAGATTGTGAATTTATTTTCTTCATTATTATGTGGAATTGCCTGGCAAGTGTCTTAGATTAGTTTAATCCTAGGGAAAAACATATACGGTAAATGGTTTCCAAGTGTCTGGAATTATAAAGAAAACTGTATTTAATTACAAAGTATCTATTGGATATATTTGCTCTAAAAAGAGAAAGTCGTGTGCAGCACAATGCTAAGTATTCACAAGGGTTTCCAACCTTAGAAATCCATCTCGGAAAACATAGATTTAAACTTGCCAAAAATAGCCAGAAGGTATTTAAACGTTCCAGACCAACTATTTCTCCATTCTGAACATTTGTTTAACACAGCTGACTATGGAGACACTTATGGTACTATGAGATAAAAATTTGCCCTGTTGTTTGCCAGCAGTTCCTTTGAGGATCTCTAAAGTTTCATGAATATGACTCACCAAGTGCAAAGTTCTTACTTGTAATAATCTGCCTTAAGAAAATCCGACATTGTATTGCAATAACAGGTTTTCTGAATTTATCAGAGTCGTCTAGTAATTACCTAGTTTTTTGCAGCCCAGATCTGTTAGTTCTGATTTAATATTAAGTCTAAATCTAAATTTGATTCAGGTGATTAGGGCTAAGACTTGTAACGTTAATTACAGATCAACAAATTATTGACTAACTTGCAAAAAAAGATGTGTCCTCAACTTACTTAACATTTGCAATAGTGTCAAATTAGCCTGTTTCCTTTACATATTCAGATATTTTGAAAAACATCAGTAATTGGAAACATGCAAACAAACAAACATCTTTCAGAATATAAAAACAACTGTATTGGTAGCACATATTGTTTTTTTTCTTTTCAAAGACTCTCATCTATCTTCGAGCGCAAGCTAGAAGAAAATGTGTTCAATTTGTGCAATCATTAAAAAAAAACACCTGTAAATTGTAAATAGCCTTACCAACTTCAGTTGTGTAGATTTTCCCATTAGCTGGTAGGGGTATATACTGGTTAGAGAAGAAGCTGCTTCCATACCCCAGGATGAACCCTTCCAGTTTAGTGCTTGGAGTTGGACGAATGTATCTCATGCACATTGCATCACTGGTTACGTTGATCTGAACTTTCAGGCTTTGTTTTTTAACTAAATGTAGCAAAAGTATAAGAGAAAGAGAGATGTTATTACAGCATAAAATAATCAGCATTGATATTTGCCATATATTCAGAAGCACAAATGGAGGGCAGAACTATAGATGATTAGGAGCAAATGGCATTTCAACAGATTGTTTGAAGTTATACCATGTAAGCAGAATAATGACTGACATTACACATAAGTTGGCTTGTTTTGTTTGCGATGATTCGTTCATAAGAGTAATAAAAAATACTTTTACTGTAATTCTTCTCAGTGTGAACTATATAAAAGTAGGACTAGGAATAAACCCAAAGTGAGGTTATATATGCTTTTCATTAAACTGAGCGGCATGAATTATACCATAGGTTATACCAAATAGTATGTATGATGTTCAAAATGTTGACAATCTTATGAAATGCAGCATTAGATAGAATAATACTGTATGGTGTTCACAGAGTCAGCTTTATGTCAATTTTATCCACATAGTCAGCAATTTCCTGAATTAGTTTGCAATATATTTATTTATCATATTCATTAGCTATATTTCCTATCATTCAGGTGCTCAAAGAAATGTGTAACTAATAAACATTAAAAGAATGCAGATACAAATTAATGTGTCAGGAAGTAACAATTAAATAAATAGGTTATTAGCCAATAAACAGATTACTAACCAAATGCTTTCATGAGTCAAAATTTGATTGAGAAATCTGGTCAGTGTTAGCTGTTGAGATATTTATCAATCTGACACATCACACTGCCCGGAGAAATTATTGTAATTTACAGGAACCTTACCCAAACAAATGTAAACATCCATAAACTGTACTGTCATGTACACCACAGTTCGTGGAAATCTAAATGCTAATACCAAGTGGTAGGTAATAAATTATTCTTCTGAACAATATTCTTGCCATGAAATAGGTGTAATTTAATCCAGTTGTAAATGTTACTATGTTAGCCAAAACACTCAAAGATAATATTGAGGTCACTGAAGATCTGGATTCAACAAAAATGTATTCCTAAATTCAGCACTTTGCAATGCATTCTCTTGTTTAAGCACTTCATCAACTTTATGAATATATGCTGTCATTTAAAAGAACAATGGGACTACTATATGCATTGATAAATATGCTAAGGAAATTCAATAATGGTTAATCCCTAGAGTCAAGAGATCTTAATTCCCCTTTTTAGTTTTTGGAACACATGAAATATCTTTTGATGTAGAAGTTAGAGTGAGGCCATACCACATATGGCTTTGGTTGTGATTTTTTTTATTATTTTTCAGATATTACTTTGCTGAGTTTCTACAAAAATATACCAGGTCTTTGACTTGTCATGGGTCAGGCAAAACCTTAAAATACCAAAAAAATGACATTGTTTAAATCAGTCAATAGAATGAAATGACATGCTGAAGTAATAATTCTGGAATGTACCACTATATATAATTAGGAATAGACAAAAGAAAACAAAAATCATTTTGAAGTAGTATATAAGGCTTTTTTTTCATAAACAAGAAAGAAAGATAAATATTTTGTTGAGTTCTGAGAGAGTTTGCTTGGAAAATGGATGTTTACATCCTATGTTTATGTGCTTTTGCTTCCCATAATCAATATACCTCTTCTCGTTACATTTTTATGATAACTGAACTGTACAAATAGCATTAAAATGCTTTTGTATCTTTCTATCCTTTAAGGTTTATTGATAATCTCTACATACAATGTAATTTTCATGACAAGTACCTTAAGAGCACTGAATGAAACTTGAATTATTTTCTGAAAAGTGAAGGCCACTACATTTGGACCAAGTGCTATTTCCAGATTGGTTTCAGAGGCAGAAGTCCAACTCATGAGTCACTGTAGCCAGATCATTTTGCTTCAGAAATGGTTGGAAGTTAACCATCAACCAGAGCCACGGTGGCGCAGAGGTTAGAATGCAATACTGCACGCTACTTCTGTTGACTACTGGCTGACTGCAATTTGACAGATCAAATCTCACCAGGCTCAAGATTGACTCAGTCTTCCATGCTTTCGAGGTGGGTAAAATGAGGATGCAGATTGTTGGGCACAATATGCTGACTCTGTAAACTGCTTAGAGAGGGCTGTAAAAGCACTGTGAAGTGGTGCATAAGTGCTATTGTTATCAACCTGAGCTGGAGAAAGATAATTTTGGCTATGGCTACTATCAGCCATTCCAACAGTAAATCTAAGACAAAATCTGAAGCCATAGTAATATTATCTCAAGGACAGCAATTCTGTCTTTGTTGAAATCAACTCTGTCCTATTTTATCCCATCCATACTTCGATAGTCTCTACACAACAGGAGCAGATTTTGACCACATGCCTTGTTGGGCCCAAGATCATAATATAGAGCCAAAAATCAGCATATTGATGATATTAAACCATAACATTGCTATGAATATATTAAATAGCAAGAGCAGAGAAAAATCAAACATTGTGAAAATAGTCACCATCATGACCTCCTCCATCATCATGGATTAGAATGATGTCTTGAGATGTCAAAGGAACCACTGAAGAATGGTTGTTTCTTTCCAGATCAGTGTCTAACATTCCATAATACTATAGTCGATGGCATAAAATGCCAATGAGAGGTCTAAGAGGATTGTCATTCTACATCAAAGTTCCTACAAAGATTATCCACTAGAGTGATCAATGGCTTCTCTATCCCATGTTGCAATTGCAATAGGACTGACAGGAAACTAATTAATCCACTTCCTACAGGGTCCTTTTGAGTTCCCTTAAGCAAAGGTGCACCATAGCCTTTTTCAAGACTTCCAGTCTTTCCAAAATGAAACAATCTCCATCTCCCAGTTCTACCATCTCTTTTTATATGCTACAAAGAAGCCAAGAAGGACTTGGATCAAACTCATACATGTTAAATATATTGATATTAAAAGTAGCACAAGATTCCTGTGAAAGTTGATTAATTTCAATAATTTACTCAGAGGAAATTTGTCAAGAACTTTAAAACTAAAATAATATTAGGAAAACAGTATTAAAGTGAAAATGATCACTAGATAGCCATTCACCAGAACAAAATTACTATTTTAAAACCTGGGATAGAATTTCGATGCAAATCTGTCTTGCAAAATCTGTCTTGCTGCTCCATCTTGCTTAATGGTTAGCAGAACAAATCCTAAGATATCTAAGAGTAGTCAGATAATTGAACCTACTATTAAAGGTTTCTCAGCCAAAGTTGTGCCGTTCCATGAGGTTTATTTTATCCCTCATGATGTTCAACATCTAAATGAACTCACCACTCATCCTATCTGTACCCTAAATCATATTCAGAAAAAGCCTGCTCTGTATATTGAACAATTTGAAGCTGTATGGAAAAACTGGTTGCCAAGTCACAATGTTATAGACACACGAGAAATCGAACCTTATTGAGTTCAGTGGCACATCTACACAGCTCAATGAAGCCAGATTCACTTCATTAAAAAGAAATTATCAGAGAGAGCTAAGCCTTTGTCATTTCCAGATTTAGCTGTGTTTCTCTTGCTATCAAAAAATGCAGACCAACAAAAGAAACATCTGCATTGTTTTTATATTGCTCAGCCCATCTGTAGAATTCCCACAGTATCTGCTGAAATTAGCAAACTAAAATTCATTTAATACTTTTTTTTTACTTACCACTTTTTATACTTTCGCCCCAAAAAATATCTATTGTATCTTGGGGGATGAAGGAAATTGATACCATATGTCAAACTAGTTAACAATAAATCTATTTACATGACAGAATAAAAAAAGACTTTTAGTTTGAATTAATACTTCAGTGTTCTCTGTAGGTTATTTCTTTTTAATGTAGCATGTTAAAATTAACTTCAGTACATGTATTCTGAGATACATGAGTACTTTCTCAACAGATTCAAATATGAAAAATGCATGAGGTAACCAACAGAACTCATTATCCAGGGTTTAGTGCAAATGAATTAAAAACTAATATAAATACTGCATAAGAAGAAAAGTTTATTGGTTGTATCTATTGTTGTAAAAATGAGTGATCGCATGATCAACAAATGAAAAAAAAAGAGATACCACAGTGTTAATCTGTAATTGGATAATATATTCAAAAGTCACAGTTGCTTATTTAATACTGGATCAGTAGGAATTAAAATCATCTAAAAAAAACACTGGTTCAAATCTGTTTCTTGAAAATTACAGTCCACTGTAAAAAGCAGTGTAGTTACATTAGAAAGAAAAGTTATTTGCAAAAAACATTATGGGAAGAAAATATTTTTGTGGTTGTTCAGTCACTAAGTCATGTCCAATTCTTCACAACTCCATAGATCATGGCACACCATCCTCCCCCTTCACTGTCTCCCAGTTTTCCCAAATTCATGTTCATTGCGTTGATGACACTATCTAACCATCTCATCCTCTGCTATCCCCATCTCCTTTTGCCTTAAACCTTTCCCAACATCAGGATCTTTTCCATTGATTCCTCTTTTCTCACTTTCTCATCATTGCAGGCAATATGCTGACTCTGTCAGTATGCTGTAAAGCACTATGAAGCAGTATGTAAGTCTAAGTGCTATTGCTATTAATATTTGGAGTCCAGAGTATTTGTGTTTCAGCTTCAGTATCTGTCCTTCCAAAGAGATGTCAGGGTTGATTTCCGTTAGGATTGACTTATTTGATCTCCTTGCAGTCCAGGGGACTCTTAAGAGTCTTATCCAACATCACAATTCAAAAGCACCAATTCTTCAGCATTCAGCCTTCTGTATGATCCAACTCTCACAGCCATACAAAAAGAAAATTAAGATGATCTTATGATCATACAGAACATGATATACAACTCTTGCTGAATTATCTTTCCATACTGGCTTAGGCATGCACAGACTACTTTTGAACTTTGATCTGGCCCCATTGTCATCTCCAGTCCTGCTCCCAAAAGTCAAGATGTTCTTTTTCAGTAGCTATAATTCTCTGTCATTGACGGCCTGTAGCATTTAATGCAGGGATGTCAAAGTCATGGCCCACTGGCCAGATGCTTCACATGCTGGTCACACCCATCCCCAATTTAGCGAAGGAGAAAAAGTCACGTTATGTCACATGATGCCGTTGTGACGATGTCAGTTTGACACCCTGATCTAATAATGTCTGAGAAAACTGCCTTACTAACAATGCAAGATTCTAATAGTAGGCCATGTATTATAAACAGATCTGATATAATTTAAAGCAGGGGTGTAAAACTCAATTTCATTGAGGGCCACATCAGGGATGGGATGGGCATGGCCAGTTCAATGTCACTCGTGTCAACGCCTTGGTGGCCCAAGCATGCTGCCAGCAAAAAATGGGCTCCCGAGCTCCATTTTCACTGGCAAAGGCACTGTGGACCGGCCCTTCACTGTTTCCAGGCAGGCACCGCGGTCCAGATCTAAACACCCCATGGGCCAGATCTGGCCTGAGGTCCTTGAGTGTGACACCCCTGATTTATAGGAATGAATTTAATTCATAATTTCAACTAAAGTGAATTTCTTTACAAACCTCTTTGAATTTCATTAAATGATAAAACAAATATTTTGGCTAATTCTTGTGCAATTCTCATCCAAAACACAACTGTTTTCTGGCACATTACTAATTATTGCGATTTGTTCCATATACTTATGAGAAAGTATGTGCTGGCACATTTTTAAAATACATACTTGTAATGCTGGAAACTGTGACACTGATATTATGTAACAAAGAAGAACAACATTATACATTGAGAGTCAAGTGATGTATTGTCTAGTGTGTTAAACAAATGCCACATGGCAAGGCACCATGCCAGAGATTGGTGTTTAATTGGAAAACGAGTGGATAGTGAGGCCACTATCAAGGAAAAATCTGGAGTTGGTTGAAACAGAATTTAAATGGCCTAAAAGATGGTATGTTTTTTTAATCTATATTTTACAAGAAATACGTTTATTATTTTAAATATATATCACAAATTATACCATATTGTAGGTGAGGTTAGCATTTTCTTTGTTCTTTTCAAGACCTCTGTCTTCTCTTCAGTCTCAGAATTCAAGGACAATGTCTAAGTGCTTAAACAATGTCTAAGTCCAAAATCTTAACTAACAAACCTACTGAATTCTAATCTGAATCTGTACATTGTGTTTGAAAACAAGTAACTCCCTAAATTATCATATCAGTCTGTCTGAAATACTATTGATAGCCTCAATGATGTAGTTACAATTTTGTGCTGGCATTTTACTTAAAGTACAGAATCTGTTTATTTCTTTTTTAGCTTGCGTAATGCTAATCAGTGACGATAATAAAGAAGTAATAGTATTATTGGGCTGAAAATGCACTGGCTCTTAGTCCTTCAGTTCTCCAGAGATTTCTATTGAAGAACAACCTTGAAGGGAAGTTTGTGCTATAAATCATTATTATGGTATGATTTAGATAGTTAGATAGTTGTAAAGGCAAATGTGTTTAACTGAGAATCGTAAAATATTGTCTTCAGATCTAGATTTAGAGCAGACTTACATCAGAGTCATAAGAGGATGTGGTAGCACAGTGGCTTCATGACGCTGGAACTGCCAGCCAGAAATGGTCTGCACTCCAGTAGACTGAGCCCAATAAACTCCCACTACTTACTCCTTGTTTCCTGCCTACCCAGCAGTTCAAGAGCATGCAATAGTATAAGGACATAAATGGGTATCACTTCAGTGGGAAAACCTAGCTGCAATTCATATGTGCATAGAGCAGAAGCCAGCATTGGACCTGGTCAGAGCAAGCAAGGCAAGGTGAGGCAAGACCGGAGCAGGACCCTGGAAGAACCAGCAAGCCAAGCATGACTAGTCAGCTGGTGTAACCCAGTTTTCCCCCTGCAATGCACCAAGGATAGGCATGCAACTGTTGAACAGAATGAATTAGATTTGGATAATAGAAAAGAGTGAGGGAATTTAGCAACCATAAAATAAGAAAGAATTTTATAAATGTACTCATTTTTGCTGCAAAGGAAATTGGAAGCTCCTTCCTTCCTTCCTTCCTTCCTTCCTTCTATTTATATCTAAAGTATCTGATTTCAGATCATGTAATGTCTCCACATTTACAATTTTAAGATCTAGTGTTATAATCATATGTTATGACATATTAGATTATGCTTGGTTTGAATATGAATAAATCTGTTATGACATATTAGATTATGCTTGATTGAATGTGAATAAATCTTGATACAATAATAAAATCTGATAATTTAACTTTTAGTCAATACTAAAAGAACAAGTAGCAAGATAAATTGTTGTTTGGTGGTTGTCATTATTTCAAAGTTATCAAATCAAAACATGTTTTCTACCCTGACAAATGTATAATCTAACCATAAACAATAAGAAAGACAACTGAAAGAGAAAGAACAAAAAATTACCCTTGATGTTATTTCAAGAGACCACTAGAAGACAATTTTGACCAAGCTAGCAATACTGTGGCTAATTCTAATTATGAAAAGCTGTTGAAAGAACAGAGCCTTTTTTCTCCCTCAACTTTTGTTGCTCGCTTAAAGGGAACGTTTTTGGTTTACAAATTTCAAGGACCATGCTCTCTTTCTACAAGATAACTCTTACAAATCTGTAAATGCTAAAAAAAAAATAACTCATGAAAAGGCTATTCATTATTTTTCATGTTTGACATATTGATGTATTATGTGTGATATTAAAATATAGACCCAAACCAGGGGTGAAATCCTACCGGTTCAGCCCGGTTCCATAGAGTAGATTGCAAGCAGCTGGTGACATCATAGAACCGGTCCTGTTAAAACTCTTAAATCTGTTAAATCTGTTGCCATTTTGTGT
>JANHFT010004449.1:0-17543 GCA_032467955.1 Pseudoxenodon macrops | reverse complement strand
CACCAAGCTTTCCTTGAGCCTCCAGGAGGGCAAAAACAGCCTCCCCTGGGCACTGCAGGCTCTCCAGAGGCTAGAAATGGGCCCATTTCCAGACTTCCTACTTTTGGTAGGCCCATTTTTCGCCCTCCCCAGGCTCTGGAGGCTTTCTTCGATCCTCCAGGATGTCTAAAACGGCCTCCCCCAGACTCTGGAGGCCGGAAATGGGCCCGTTTAAAGACTTCCGGTAGGCTCGTTTTTTCTTCCTCCCAGAGCCTCCACGCACACCCTGCACTTACCTGGTATCCAAAAGAGGCTGCGTGGAAACTCGTGGGACGGGTCAGCCAGTCCTTGGAACAACTGGTTCGGCAAACCAGATTAAAATTAACATCCAGTTCGCTCGAACTGGTCGGAACCGGCTGAATCCCATTGCTGGTTACACAGGTATTCCAAAGAGTTTTTGTAAAGAAGCCTATGGCCTTAAAAAGGCCTGTTGACCTTTGTAAGGTTGTCATGTTTTTAAACAGTTAAAGAAAGATATAACATAGAAAATAAGGCAAGCCACTTTTGAGTTTGATCTGGAATTCTAAAGCACATACAGTTAAATGGAGTAGATTTTGTTTGATCCACTCATTTGGGCAATCATGCTACATTTAGCTCTTTTTTATTTTTGTTATATTCAAATTCGTATTTTATATATGTCTATTTAATTATATAACAGGATCTGGACAGAATCTTGCTAGTTAAAATTTCAAAAGCATTAATAGCAAGGTGTTTCAGATTAATTCACTTATCTTTAAAGTAAGGTTATAAGAAACTGTATTTACATACCGGTACTTCCACTATAGATGTATCAAAAATCCTACCTGAGGCATTACAGGTAGTCCTCAACTTATAACTAGTCGTTTAAAAACTGTTCAGAATTTCAATAGACCTACAATACCTTGGACCTGGATTCAAAGTTAGATGTTGCCCACCATGGTCACCTGACTGACTTCAGGTGCTGAGCAACTAGGCTGCATTTATGGCCATGTACAGTATCTTGCAGTCATGTGACCACATTTTATGATGGTTTTGCTGAAAACCTATATTTATTTCTGTTTTTTGGCAAAATCGCAGCATAGCAAACTATTAGTTTGGTTAATGACTGCCACATTCATTTAATGACCACCGCGTTCAGTTAATGACTGCCACAAGAAGGTCCTAAAGTTGGGTCAGTCATGTGATCAACTACTTTATGATCATCACAAGTTATGACCATGATGGGCAGCCTTACTTTTCTAGTCACATTCGTTCTTCAGGTGGTGATTTGATGTAACCATTCAATATCTTTCAACTGGTTCTATAAATACCAAACAAATTTTAGCTAACTAAAAATATGAAAAAATGGCAGCATCTCAAAAGGCAAAGTCTTCATATTGATGGTTTAAGAATAGCACATTTGTTATAAAGAGCTTTTATACAAATCCAAATAATTCACATCCAAAAATCTTATTGGTTTTCTATGACTACATTTCTTTTGCTTGGTAGAAAAACAGGATTTCCCCCCTGTTCTTGTACCAAGGAATTCTTCCTTTCCTTTCCTTTCCTTTCCTTTCCTTTCCCTCCCCTTCCTTTCCCTTTTTTTGTAGAGGAGAAAGGAAATCTACATTAATAACCTAATGCCAGGAATAAACTTCACTGAAATGGTTAAGTCTACCCAAAAATAACTTTGGCAGCTCTTAGCATATGAACTGAATTCAAAGCACTGCTGTTAGCTAGAATCCTTGCATTATTTTATGAAGACTGGAAAATGCTATACTAGAGAAAGTAACTTTAGTGTATTCTTTATTTTTTTAATTTAATAATGCAAGAAGAGTTCAAAGTAACAAATGTTACTGAATATTCAAAATACCTAAAACATTTAAAATACCTAAAAATGTTACAATGAAATGGATAGATCTTTGGAATATCTTCAGATTGGCAATAGGTGCAGTATATTAGAAAGAACCTCAACACTACAGTTGTACATATTTGGAAAACTATAATATGTAGATGTTTATTTTTTCCCCAAAATCAAGAATAATTGGAAAAATGAAAAATAATAATTAGTACTTTCAACTGCTATTTAATTTGAGAAAACATCTGCCTTAATGCATTGGGGCATAAAACATAGACACAAAAAAAAACATTGTGTCAGAGTTCTGCACGCAGATAGTTATGATTATTATCCCATAAAAGTGAGTACGGGAGATATATAGAATTATCCTCATGATCTAATGAAATAGGATTTAGCTCAGAAGCTAAGCATGTTACTATATTTCCTTTGATAAATACATTACAATATATATCCATTTGATAAAGACTACATTTTGTGCAGGAAGGGTATAAACCTTTCAAATTACAAATAAGAAAAACATTATTTTATGGGAAAAGGTCATTATTCGCCTGACATGAAATATGTCATACATGCATAATCTAGGAAAATCTTTTCTGATTTAACTTTCCTCCACCCACTGAATAAAAAATAAAATGCTACTTAAGGGATTTCTAGACACCATGGACACATCTGCAAAGCATACACTATTAAAAAGCATTTCAGCAAAGTGAATGTAAAGTACCATGGGGTTAAAAATACCAATGTATTGGGCAGTTTAATCTAGATTTATAAATATGATATTAATGTTACAGCACAGATTGTTTTCAGTAAGAAGTTTAAAATGTCAGACTAACATATATTGAAGGAAAATACATTTAAAATTTTGCATAATTTCTTTCTCATTGCAAAAAATTGAGTCCAGTGCAGTATTCCTTAATACTGCATTTTATAGGCACAGAAGCATACATTTTAATAGATACTAAAGACAAGTAATTGAGGAAAACTAGCATTGATGATACACAGTAAAGCAAATCAGTTTTAAAGTGTTTACAGTAAAGTTGAAAGAACTGAATCCTGTTTACACACATATATATCAGAGATCACATTACATACTACCATAAGAAGTAAATGTTTAAAAAATAAACAAAACTAGTTTTTCATCTGGTTGCAGTGTTCCTTGTTTAGGTCAAGAAATTAAAAAGTATGTTTTATCCTTTCCTTTGTTTATGCACAGAATGTTAAATTACTCCATCTCTCTCTGTCTCTCTCATATGTGTTTTTGCAATTTTTACTATTTCATTTCTCCTTCCCTGCATTCTTAATCCTTTCATATTTTCTAAAAACAAGATTGTGTTATTAAGGCTAAGCATTTCTTTCCTACAAAGTATGAGAACCATATCTACTTGCCTCTTGGCAATTTCCCAGCATTTCCAAGGATTTGTGCAAAATGTCCACAGAAAAGGAGAAAGACCAATCTTGATATCATACTTCCAAACAAAAAAATCCACTGTTAATGATGCTGAAGAGTGTCATACAAGGTAATGCAGCTGCAATGAAGTGAACTGTTCTCTCTGTCACAGAGACAGCTAAACTTTGACAGTTTAGTTTACACTGTGGGAGGAGACAGGATGACATCATAGCAACTCTCTGGAAAGATAATTTAAATATAATGGTATTACCAATCTCTTGCTTGAAACACAGCACTTGCAGCTCTGATGTGAGATTCCTTTTATAAAATGTGTAGAAGTTTAATTATTTGCATGACCCTAAAAGTTTGCATAAATCCCAAGAATACATAATTTGTGTGAACTGAAATAGAAACAGTCTTCTGAAACACATAGCAGACATTAAAAGCTTCAGCTAATAATTCTGTTAACAAGGTTAATTGAGAAATTGGCGGGAAAGATTAACTCTTTCCCCCAGTGGCTGGACAATGCTCTCCACTGTCATATTTGTTTTTACAAATTCTCCAGTAAAACATTGAAAGGTTTTTTTCCCTAACAAGTGTTAATGTAAGTGAAACCACACATTTCTTTATATATTGTTTGATAGCATGATGCAAGTATAGACCCTTCCAGCCAAGGTGACATACTGAGTAAACTACCAATCAGGAGTTCTGGGTAAGTAGAGTCTGGAAAGAACATCCAGAAATCGCTATAATCAAACCTAAGGAAGGCTTTGAAAAATTATAGTGGGGAGTTCTTTATCCAGCCTTATTTCTAGCTGGTTTAAACAGAAATAATAAATAGTTGAAGGCTGCAGTGTAGAAGAGCCAAAAGTCAAATATGGTGCCATGATCAAGATGTAACAAAAGATATAAGTGAATGACTATATTATGAAGAAAAATCTACTTTTAGGTGAAAATAAACTCTATTTTGAGGACTTCTTGTCCCAAATGTTCCGTTCACATATAGACACAGTGAGCAGTAGCTTCTTAACTAAATGTCTAATATTGTCCATCCAGAAACAGGTGCCAGACAAGGAGTTGTCACGTTGTCAAGACATGAAAAATAGACCTTAAGCATATGAAACAGACATCTTCAGAAATTAAGATAGTACATTTCCAAAAAAGGGGCAGAAAACCAAAATCACTTAGGTTTCTATTGATTCAGCAAACACTGTAGATCAAGAATCCTATTTGGTGCCAATAGAATTGCTTGCATGCGAAGTCCCAAGGTCAATTTCAATAAATTTATAAAATGGTTCTATATTTTATATGAATATTATATTTGAGCTTTCATATTACATTTATTTATCTTTGTTTTCAACATATTTAGGATTTTCTTTGTTACTTCAGAGTTCTAAAGTTTGCTGACTATGAGGTCTATCATCTTAGTTCCACTGATCCATTTAACTGAACTTCCTGCTCTGTATTCATAACAAATCCTATATTTTGTAATCCTTTTAGATTGCATAAACACTAAATGGTAAAAGACTTCTATAATATGTGCTTGTTTATTGGATTTCTTAACTTTGCCATAAGTGTTTCACAGGAATGGTTTCTGGAAAATAGAAAGAACAAAGAATGTTATATGACATATGCTATACAGACAAGGGGGAATTTTGAAGAATTTACAATATAACCATAATTTATTATTTGATCCTCTTATTTCAAGCAATTGTACAGCCTGATCTAATTTTTTTAATACAGTTATAGAATTCATAGATTTGTTATATCTCCATAGTAATAAGTAAATCTTATTGCTAAATATTAAAGAAATCTATTCTATAATGCAACTGTGTAAGATACTATTATGCAAAGTGTTGGTTCCTGATCAAAGGGTAGTACAGTAAACATTCAGTGCTATATTGTTTCTAATGGAGCAAACAGCAACTTGTGCAGAAAAGAGTGCTTCATAAGTAAGAAGTTATAAGGTAAAAGTTTCCCCACACATGCAAGCTAGTCGTTTCCGTCTCTAGGGACGATGCTCATCTCCGTTTCTAAGCTGAAGAGCCAGCACTGTCCGAAGACATCTCCGTGGTCATGTGGCCAGCATGACTAAATGCCGAAGGTGCGCGGAGCACTATTACCTTTCCACCAGAGTGGTCCCTATTTTTCTACTTGCATTTTTTACGTGCTTTCGAACTGCTAGGTTGGCAGAAGCTCCCTCTGTTATGCAGCGCTAGGATTCAAACCACTAAACTGCCGACCTTCTGATCGACAAGCTCAGCTTCTTAGCCACTGAGCTACCACTCAATTTCTCTTTATTATCAAAATGATTTTAATACCCCACTGTTCTGCTATTATTAATTCTTATACCCCATTGTTCTGAAAGGCATTATTTCTTCTTGGAAGGTCTCACAGCAGCTTATCACATAATAAAAGACTTGACACCCTTTATAGATACAGTAGAAAAACAGGTTGGAAAGCAAAAGGAAAATAAAATAACTTGGCCAACAATTCTTAATGATTTATGGCGCTCTAGCATTCAGCAATTTGGATTGCTATTATTATAGCTCAGGGACTAACAGTACAGTTGCTATGTTGGTATCTCTCACAGAGTAATTGTCAAAATGGTTTCTATGTGGGGGGATAGATAGATAAATATGCTTAATTTCAGCCAAAGTCCAAGAGCTTAAAATAATACATGGAGACAAAATGTCCAGGGTTAGGGTTAGGTAGTGATTAAGTACATTAACTGAAGAAGACAATAAATTTCAAATTTTACAGTAGGTAAATTCCAATTCAATTCAGTGGTTTTGACTGTATTGCAAAAATTTGTCACTTTCCTGGAAACTTAAATATGTAGTAAAATGTGTACCTTTCTCTGTTGCTGCCAGTTTGAATATTTTGCAATTAAATAGATCATCAATTCTCTTTAATAGTTAAGGATTAATAATCAGGGGGGGACCTGAAATAGTTGGTACACTTTGGGTACCAGCAAGAGTATCTAGATTTGCAAAATTAACAGAGGTATGTAACTTTGCTCTTTGGTGCGATAATACATAAATTTAGAATGTATATAATGCTGTAAAACACTTTGGGTGGTATATAAGTGTAAGTGCTATTGTTGTTGCTATATATTTAAGGATACTGAAAAGATGGTGGTGTTTGAGATCAAGATAGAAGTGGCATTAAATGCAATTGTGTCCATTTGATGATTAACTTTGCTTTTAAGCTTTTTATAGGCTGAACTCATATAGACCTTGAAATATAAGACCAATTTGGTCTAGATTCAGAGGTTAAGATACCAAGCCAGAAAGTGGGAGACCATGAGTTCAAGTCTTGACTTAGCCATTAAAGCCAGGTGGGAAACTTCGTATTAGTCACTCTGTCTCAGCCCAACCCACATTCATAAGGTTCTTGTTATGGGGAAAATAGGATGAGGAAGATATGTTGGATATGTTCATCACCTTGAGATATTTAAAAAAATAATAAAGGTGGGATAAATAAATAAATAATAGTCAGTATACCAATGGCAGATTTTTATTTCATGGAAAAGTGCAGATTTCTAGAGGTACAGAGACTCCCAAAATTTGTTTGAGTCTATATTTTAATTATTATAACCCTGGGTGGGCCTCAACAAAAATATGCCCTGCCTATTTTCGTAATTGAAAAAGAAAACTGGTAAGTGAACCTGGAATCCAAGCTCAGATTTTAGGCATCTGAATTGCACTGAGTGTAGTGCAGAAGCATCTTTGTACACATACTGTAACACTGTGTACAGTAAAGGAAACAGCTTAAGACTGGACTGAAATGTAATTACAGCAGACACAATTAATTTCCATTTAATTTAAGGAAATTAATTTTCCTTTGATTTACATAGCTTTGCCTGCAGCATAAGTTTCCAAGAGATTGGAGATAAATGCCAAGAGATTTGTAGACCTTTGTCTGAAATGCTATTAATTTTTCAGGTGCAAGCAAGCTTAAACCCTTGTAAAAATTATAGCCTTAGTTTTTATTCCAGTCTGGCAGAACAGTGTAATGTGCAGACTTTGTCAATCACACCCACAATCCCACTTGGGAAACAGAGAAAATGTCAGCATCACCAGAGTATAATAATATTGAGATGAGATTATGAAGTAAGGATGAAGGGTGGGATTTAAGTTTAGCAAATGTCCTTACAATACCGTTGATATAAAATACGTTAAAGGAGTGGCTTAATTCCTTTGATAGTGGGTATTGTGGTGTTTTCAAGTAACATTATTATGTGAAGAAGGTGATACAAAGCTGGCAGTTTCCATCATAACCTCTCTCAAGGAACTAGAGGAAAAATTGCCTTTAAATATATAAAGTTGGCAGAGAGAGAATCCGTGCAATACTGTTGAACAACAGAGTTAGATGATGTCTCATGTACAGGTTAGGATTTCCTTGATCATGCTATAAGTAAGTTTTTAGAAGAGAGATGTTGCATATAATTTATACTGAATAGGCTGAGTTAGCTAAGTTGAAGTTGTGAGTTGGTCTTTTATATATATATTAAAAGTTATATTTCAATTGCCATATTTTTTGAGTATAAAATGCACTTTTTCTTCCTAAAAGTGGGTGAAAATTTAGGTGCGTCTTATAGACTGAATTTGGGCAATTTTGGCCCCCTGAACCCTACGCGCATTGTAGTTTCACCCTCCCTGGCCCCCAAAAGCACTCTGCAGTGCTCTGCATGGCCTGTTTTTGCCCAAACAACCGGGCCCATTTTCACCAAAAGCAGGCCCGTCTTTGGGCTCACAAGCCCTCCGCATGTCACGTTTTCGCCATCTCCAGCCCCCAGAAGCACTCTGCAGGTCAAATATGGGCCTGTTTTTGACAAAAATGGGTCATATGGAGCACTGCAGAATGTTCTGAGGGCCTGGGAGGGTGAAAATGCGACATGAGGAGGACTTGGGTGCCCAAAAAGGAGTTCGTTTTTGACAAAAACAGGCTATGTGGAACACTGCTTCTGGGGGCCTGGGAGGGCAAAAACATGACACACAGAGGCCAAAAACTATTTTTCCTTGTTTTCCTACTGTACATTTAGGTGTATCTTGTAGTCCGGTGTGTCTTATAGTCCAAAAAATGCGGGTGCTATCTTTATGGTTGCAAAGAGAGATACTCATATGGGTAGATAAGTAGTCCACCATTCAGGATTTGTTTTTTGGAACAATTTTTTTAATGAATCAGGTCTCTTATGGAGGTTTGCTGTGTTCTTACTGATAAAGTAAGAATAGTATTTTTTTATTTCACAACTAGAGAGTAGAATTGAAAAGAGGGGTATGTAGACTCAGGTTCCTATAAATTAAAGTACAGAACTGTACATCCTAACCTTTAGATGGTTTTAACTGTCTTTCTCTCTGAGTTCAATCTTTGAAGAAGCAAAGGAAAAAGGCACCAGAGCAAAGAGTCTTTTTTTAATTTTTTGGCTTGGATTGTCTTATTCAGCAGTTGGCTGTACATCTTTTTTTGTCTTCAAAAGACCATTATGCTCTTTTTCTCTGTAAAAATGAATGTTTCCTGGGAATACCCGGATTTTCAAGCTTTGTGTACAGATAACTAACACTTTGGCCTGGAATACATTCCTTGTCAAAACTAGATTTGGAAGATATAATGTGGAAATATGGAGGGCGCCCAAAGAGTAAATTTTAAACAGTTTAAAAATGAACTGATGATATTTTGATACATATTTCCCTTGCATATTTCATAGAATCTTTTTTGTGGGAAAGCTTTGGGTGTGGTTAAAAATTGAGAACGTGCATTTGCTGATTCATTAAAAAATTTGACATGGGGGGATTTCTTGTGTGATCCATCTTCTTGGGCATTTCATGAAAGCTTGCCAATCTCCAAGGAGAAGATAAAATGATTATTAAAGGAAAGTGGTCACTATAAGCGCTAGATGTTGTTACTGCAATCTTCATAGCACAAAGACAGTTCTTGGGCAGTTAACATTTAATTGATTATATTAGTACTTCATTTCCAAAATGTAGATTATCCCTCTGTCACCTAAAATTTTCCTGGCAACTTTCACTGAAACATGTGAGTGGATAATGTCTTACCTAGCTTATGAAGGGATTTCCCAGCCCTTCTTGCCTGTTTCTTTATGGAAGAAGAAGCACAGGATTCAGTTTATATGCCCACTTTCCCCATTGCAACACTTGGAATGTGAAGCACCATATTTCTCTTTCAGTACGATTGAATTACTGGCATGGGAGGAGCAGTGAAAAGCAAGTTAAGAGAGAGAGAAGAATAGAGTAAACCTATAGTTCTAAAATTAGATTAGGCTAATTTCAAGGAAATGATGAAACTCTTAACCATCATTCTGCATCACTGCAGAATTCTGCAGAATTCTGCTCTTTCTCATTTTGGCATGAATCTCAGACTTTTAAAACTTTTTATGGGAAATATGAATCACTTTTCTTTTGGTTTTGTTTAACTTTGCACTTCCAGATCATGCCTTCAGAGAATGGTTGATAGACTGGTTGGTTAGTTGGTTTATTTTCTTCCACAGTGAGAAAGCAACAATGGCAGAAGTTGGGAATCAAATGACATGTCCATGTAGTTTCCAGGACAAGTCTGATTTAAAGACTTTAAAACAACAACAACAATTACAAAAACATTTCGGGGTCCTTGTTCATACCACATAGTTGACCCAATAACTGCCTTCAGAGTCAATTTCACAGAAAGTATTTGGAATGGTTGACTTAGCAGCCATTTTTTATAATCCTTCTGTCAGAACAAAAATTGGAGGCTGTCATCTGTGGAATTACAAAAATGCTATTATCACTGGAGTTACAAATTGAATCAGTTTTGTATAGTGATTATAAGCACTACTGTAAGTTAGAAAAAAGTTATAAAAGTTATTGTAAGACCATGAATTCTAGTCTGGCCTGAGGCACAGAGCCACCCTCTTTCACTTTGCAATTGTTTTATACCTAGTGTTGAGAGACAATATCTTTTTACACTATCTACATAGAAATCAAATACGCTGCTTTGAGTTCCCTGACAGAAGGAAGATAGGCTAGAAATGCAGTAAATGAATTATATGTTAAAGCTATGAATTGGTGGATCAAGAAGTTGAAACTCTGGTGTTGTTCTTGTTCATTATTCCCGTCCATGAAGGAGGACTGAAAAGATTATACTAAAATGTAAGAAAAATCTTTAGAAAAAAGTAATAGAAAAAAGTTATAAAAAACAGAGCAGTTCAGTAGAAAAGTTGTAGGCAGGCACTTCTTCACTTGATGTGTTTATATGGAAGAGACCACAGAAACCTATTGGGGATACAGGTAGTCCTCGACTTATAACAGTTCATTTAGTGACTGTTCTAAGTTACAATGGCACTGAAACAAGTGATTTATGACCATTTTTCAGAGTTACAACCTTTGTAGCATCTCCATGGTCATGTGATCAAAATTCAGCGGCTTGGCAACTGGTTCATACTTATGACCATTGCTGTGTCCCATGTTCATGTGATCATGTTTTGCAACCTTTTGACAAGCAAAGTCAATGGGGAGTCAAGTTCACTTAACGACCAGCTTACTAACATATCAACTGCAGTGATTCACTTAACAACTATGGCAAGAAAAACCATGGAATGGGGCAAAACTCAATAAATGCCTCACTAACAACATAAATATTGGGCTCGATTCTCATTGTAAGTCGAGGACTAATTCTACTTTAATTTGGATTCTTTCACCAAACACTGAATTGAATTAAATATTCTAAGTAGTCTTTTATAACTATAATTCTGTGGTTCTGGATTTACTTGGGGAAGGGAGACACAATCTGGCACAGTTGCTTCGTAAATAATAAAGAGAAGGAAATAAGCAAAACTATTTAGTTAAAACAACAAAGAATAGGACAGTTTTAGGTGAAATTACATTCCATGGTAGTAATATGAATAAATGGCATTCTGTAATGTTCGGAAAGTAGATTTGAAACTGAGTTTCAAGAATTCAACTGATCTGATTTACAGATTCCTTAATTAAAATCCAGCTTTTGGTACTAATAAAGCTGATGATCACTGTGAATTTTCGTAAGATCCTGATGTTTTATCACACACTTGGGCTAATTATCCCAATACCTTGGCTTTTTGCAAACTGCAGTTGTATGTAGTATTATTTCCACTATATTCACATTTGGAATTGTCATTTATTTTGGTAAAGATCTGTTCTTTATGTTTATTTTCTACATGTCTTGTCATTAAATTTTTGGGTGCATACAAAGTTTCTTACTTAGAAAATTCATTTAGATTTCCCCCCCCCACAAAAAGTCCCTCTTTCCAATAGCACAGACATGCAAAATCTTTTGTATAAAAGCACACAGTAATGATTTATGATAGCCTATTCTACATCTTTCTTATCATAATCCTTATAAAATATTTAAGTTCTTGCCTTTGTGCTTTTGAAATACACTTATCATTTATGAGTCTGTAACAGACTTAAGCAATCTGAAACATGGATTCCTGCAATTAGTAAGACTCCAAAAATGTCTATATCATTTTTCCCTACATAGCAATGTTCTTCTACTCCAAAACATATTTATTGAATCTTGGCATTGTTATTGTAATTAAAAGTATCCAGCCTCTTTTACTAGAAAATGTCATGACATTCTGCTGTAGTGAATTCCATTGGTTACAATATAATGTATACAACATTTATTTTAATAAGTCCTAAATGAAATAAGGGGGAGGGATTAGAATGCTTATTCAACTTATTGTCATAAAGATATATACCGTACTTAAATTTGCTTCTTGAGTTTCCTTCTACCTTTTAAGAAATAGAAGTCTAAATTCATAAATATTGCAAATCTACAATAAATGCTTTCCAAATAATATTTCAAATTGATTGATAGCATATATGTGTCACTTCAATTTTCTGCAGAACTAAAAGCTGAAAGATAAGAATTTAGGACTTTTATATACCAATAGATAGGTACTTTATATATCAGTTGAACAGGTTTTTAGCTGAAAAAGCAAAAGACACAATTTTCGCTTAAAATATTTGATCTACACTGCTAATAATACTCAATGTGTGCAAAAGCTAAGTCCAAGATGACATTAAATCCTGGATGTATTTATACGATGCTCCTACAAAGAATTTGCTTGACATCTCAACATGACTTTTATCTTCTTCTGGGGATCAGAAATAAGTTTAATGCTCTGCTCCTACACTACCAGGTCAGAAAATGTCAGAACACCAAATTTTAATTCAAATTTTTATTCTTATCAATTGCATCTGAAAATGTTACCACACTATTTAGAGTAGTGTAGAATCACATCACTGATTTCGTGATGAAAAAAGTAATAGTGTTGATTTTATTAATCATTTAGGGGTCTGTCCTGTGTTTGATTTTTAGTTGAGTGTTAATGATAAATGTTCTGTTCCACAACTCGTAGAAGAGATGGAAAAACCTTTAACAGCTTTTGCATGATTGTACAGCAAAAGCATCACAATGTTTCCCTATCCTCAAATATATGAAGGCTGAGAACAATAGGTATCAACATCTACTTTAAAATCTAGAAGCAGTCCAATTTTCCAAAAACATCTGCATATTTTTATAGCTTCTCAAGCCTTTTTTTTTTTTTTTTGACAACAGCAAAAGTGTACTTTCAAATCACATTTTCTTTTAAAAAATCAGATAACATGCATTCTCAGTTAGGCTGGATTATCATTGAATCTATTTAAAGGAGGTGTTGCCGATTTGGTATGAAGAAAGAGCACAATGCTGAGGAAAAGAGCCATGTTATATTGCAATGATTGTTGGCTACCTGCTTTACAAGGAGGGACCCTGGACAACAATCTTTATAGAAATAGAGAGCTGCGAGGTGGGAAATCTCAGGGATCTGATTTGCTGGCAAGTTTGGGAAGATAGGCAAGTCCTTGTCAATGTATTTGGGAATAGCTCACTTGTTAGACAAAATTGACCTTTCAGGAGGGCAGCAGATATGGAGAAGTCCATTGTTAAAGGAAATGGAATGTAAACTAATAGAGAATGAAAGACTAGTTGTAGGTTATGATTTTCTTATAAGGTCTGTCCTTGGGCTGAAGTGTAAGCTATGGAGGATATTTCTATTCTTTGATTTAGAAGAGATTGTAGGGATGCAAGAAAGGTTAGCTTGGGTCTGATGGCATTAGGCAAAATAGAGAGGATAAGGGTGAAAATTCCACCTTGTTTCCTAGGTTTATTTACTCTACTACCATGTCATGTTCAACAAAGGCATATGAAAGAGCCAGAGGTCCAGCTCTCTTAATTACAAATTATTATAATGTCTGCATTTATTCTGCATGCAGAGTGCATATGCAGTGCTAATTCAAAAAAGACTTAATTCCCCATTGATACTGTTGTTTTCTATTATCATTATTGCATTTATTTAGGAAAAAAAATAGTATATAAGTCATGCACAGTTGTCTCTTAAGGAACTAGGCTTCATGACTTTGGAGAGTAATAGTATACAGTAATTTGATTTGGGAGTTTGTTGGTAATGCTTTTCTATAGTGAAGTTTGGATTTGTAAAAAGGATTAACCAAGAAAAAAAATTAAGTGCCTCTGGAGATATGGAATAAAAAAATATGTTATTTTTCTACTCAAGACTGAAAAGGAAACCTTGAGTGTTATATCTGAAAATTGGGTGTGGTTCTTCCAGCTGAGAAAGCTAGATGAGTCACTTTTAATTTGTTTTATTTATATACATTTTGTTTGTCCCTGTTTGTAAACTACTTTATTAAGAAGAGATACAAATGTGAGATTTAAATAATTCATGTATTTGCCCCTATTCACCATGCAATGTACTTGACTACCACAAACTATGAAACCCTTCTCCTGTTGTAGTCAGTTGACATTGGCAAACATGCATAGTGTGTTGTATTTGTTGAGTTAACTGCACACACCCATTAGCCAGAATATCATAGGATAAGTCAAGTGTAAGAGGGAAGAATTTACTCATTCATAAGGTTTAATTGGCAATGATTATTCTGTTGATAATATATGAGTAATGTGTGGTTATATTCTTGGCAAACAAAGTGATATGAGGTGCTGACATGCTCCTATGACTATTGTAGGAAATCTTAAGCATATTGCACAAAAAACAGTGCCAAACGTTTTGACAGTCACTCATTAGCTATAGCAAATTAAACACCATGCTGATGAATACACATGCAAAAAAGGTGTCTGCCAGCCAATTGTGATGACATTTCCAAGAAAGTGATTACTGAATTATGTTCCTAGCACTAATATCCAGTACAAAATTAATTCTCATTATATTATCACAGTTTCTAAGTATTACAGTTACAACACATTCACCTGTACAGTCATTAGAAACATTTTTTAATGAAAGAACATAATCAATGTAACTTTTAGTTAGTTAATCACTTTTAGTAACTTTCATGAATATAATCTTGCAATACTATAAAGTAAACCTTAATCATATGCTATAAATTGTGCTCGTATTATGTCTGTGTCTACATCTATGTGCCAGTGTGTCTGATTGCATGAATTAATTTATAGAAGGAAATAATTTTTATTAAAACAATAAATTAGGCAATTAGCCATAAGTGTTTATTTACTTAATATTTACCATGTCTATTAGCAGCAGCAGCAGTAGTATATAATACTGTTACAATTGGACAGAAAGAAAAAGCAGTATTGAATGGCAAAACAAAAACAAAAACTCGTAATTCCTATCTCTGCTGTTATATGATACAGAGAATTAAAAGATCCAAGAATAAGTTTCCCAAACTAATGACTGTAGACCAGGGATGTCAAACTCAAGGCCTGTGGGCCAGATCCGGCTTGCAGGGTGCTTAGATCTGGTCCACGGGGCCAGCCTGAAAATAGCAAAGGACCTGCCTACAGTGCCTCTGCTACTGAAAATGCCCCGTTCTGAGCCTGGGCATCCTCCTGCAGCATTCTGGCAGCCAAAATGGGGCATGGGGTGACACAGACCTCCCTCTTGCCCCAATTTGGCTGTTAGAGTATTGCAGGAAGCCATCCTTGACTCAGAAGGTTATAAGAGGAAGGAAAGGTAAAATATTTTACCTTTCAGTTTCTTGATCTGGTCTCTGTCTCATAGGGTGATAAAGTAGATCAAATATGTATTAAAAAAACAAAATCACAGAAATGTACGCCTCTCTATTTTTATAAGTGCATAAAACCATGTGTGCGGAGGTGTGATTCCATGTCCACCCACAATGGTCACACCCACCATGCCCCCCCCGGCCATGCTCTACATCCCCCCATCCAACCCTCAGAGGTCAAACACAACCCTGATGAGGCCCTCAATGAAATGAAACCACTTAATTCTTTAGGTTTGCATTGCTGATTGTTGGATCTTGCTAAACTAATGGCATATGTAACAAATTGATAGCTGCGTAAGGAAAAGTTTCCAGAGCCATGAGCTCCTCCTTTTGTTAGGCAGAAGACAGGCATATGCTTGTCAGTGACCTCTCTGGAAGTCCATCTTATTTTTCTTTGAAAGGAGTTTAGAAAATTTCACTCTCTCTCTCTCTCTCTCATTATTCAGAACTGCAGAGAGCAACAGCTAACACTGAACCTGCTCTCCCATTTGCCAGTCTTTCGCATATATTGTAGTCAGGGGTGGGTTCTGGATCCTGTTACTGCCAGTTCGCTTAGTACAGTACTTAAAAAAACCTCCTGCATATGCGCAGAAGCAAAAAACAAGATGGCGGCAGCTACGCCACCTCCGAGAGAACCGGCTCAAGGGCATGGCAGGCCTGGGTCACTGCCAGTTCCAGTGAACCAGGCCGCCAAGTTACTAAAGGTTCCATAGAACTGGTCCAAACTGGTAGGAACCCACCTCTGTAGAGATGGGTGAATTGTAGAGATGCTGAAGTGGGCAGAAGCCTACAAGGACCTTTCATTTTGTTGAACTTGCAGAATATCAGCATAAAAATAAAACATAGTTTTCCTCTATCCAGTCATATCCATCTCAAGGGATCATGTGCTGTCCAAAGACACTTCATGGTCATGTAGCTGCCAAGGTGCATGGAAAGCTGTTACCATCTCACCAAGGTGGCACCTATTTAAATACTTGCATTTCCTGGTTTTTTTGTTTTGAGTTTTGGTGGCAAGTACAATTGAACCTCAGAAAGTAACAAACAAGTAACCTTGATTGATTTTTAAAACTATATAGGATAGTCATAATTGTAGTTGGATGGAAGATCACTAGGAAATTAAAATCATGCAGGCTATATTGGTAACAGTAATTTAAAACACGTTCTAATGAAAGATCTGAGTAGTAATTCAGCAACAGTTTACCACATGTAATTTAAAATAATATTTATTGATATAGAAAACTAATGATGCTTATATAGATTCCTTAGTGGAAGAGTGGACACAACCATTAAAATCAGCAGTGCCATACATGGTGAGTTTAGTTTAGTTTATTGATTAGCCCATAAGCCATATCCAAGTGTAGAGTTTCAAACACAAATTATTACTAAAATCCGATTAAAACAATTTAAATTGTTTCTAAATTGTAATAATTTCTGTTTGAACTCTGCCCTTTGATATGGCCTATGGGCTAATCAATGAACTAAACTCACATATAGTGAAATTCACATGACCATTCAAGCACATCATACTCCTGAAACTTAATGCCAATATTTCAGTTGTGAACATAGTGATAATGCATGTCAAGTATCATTTTTAATTAGAATAATTACAGCCACGTAGCTAAAAGTGACCTCAGTGTACTGTATATTTTATTCCAGCATTAAATGAGTTAGCACTTTTTGTACTCGTAAGGGTACTTCTTTTGGATAGTGATTTGACTATTGCATCAAACTTCACTACACAAAAAATATTTTGTTCTTAAAGCTTTGTAGACATGATGAATATGTGCAAAGATATGGATAAATTACTCACATGTGCTCTCCTCCCCATTATGAATTACAACAACTTAGAAAATATCTTGTGCAGATATTTTAGATTTCAGCACAACATTGGAATAGTACAAGTATGTAACATCCTTTATAGAAGAACAAAAAAAAATGTTTGTGTGTGTGTGTAAGCGAGAGTGAAGCCAGAAACTACATATAATGGTATTTTTTTAGGGAAAAAATTATATTTTATTTGTCTTCACGTAGACATCCTAGACATGCTAATCCTAAAGTTGATTACTGACTTTGCATTAAAAATATACAGCCAATAGCTTTATGATTTCTTTGGCAGCTCTTCCTAATTTTTTCTTCCTAATATTTCTGTTTCCATACTTTCTGTCAAGAAGTTTTCACAAATGTTTTCATGTAGCTTATTTGCCTTCATCAAAATAAACCATTTCAT
>JANHFT010004448.1:35906-48067 GCA_032467955.1 Pseudoxenodon macrops | reverse complement strand
AAATATTTGTCTGGCCCTATTTAAGATCCCCTTTTTTAAAAAATTAAAAATCTCATTTTGGTCAAGCCAGCCCTGCCTGATGAAACAACAGAGTCAGTAAAAAATAGCTTCTGCGCATGCGCAGAACCAAAATTCAAAATGGTGGCGCCCATGGAGACACCGAAGGAACCGACTCCATGACATCATTGCCGAGTTACTAATGGTTCTATAGAACCGGTTAGAACCGGTAGGAACACATCTCTGATGTGTGGGTTTGGGTGTGTGTATGTGGGATGCGTAAATTAGTGGTTTAAAGGATTGCAAGCTGAGCAAGTTTGAACTGCTGGAGGTATGCCATTCTAGGGGACAGGCATTGTGAGGAAGAAGACTATTTCATGGATATTATCAGATGATATTTTTTAATAGGAAGGTCATGAAGCACATCTACTGTGTCAGATTTTATGGTATAAGCAGAAATCCTGGGAGAAAAATGGTTCCTCTGACAAGTCCTAAACTAGGAAGAGCTTTATAGTTGACAAGCAGCACATTAAATTGAACTGGTTCAGCTGGGCTCAAATTACACAGCTCAGTATAATCTATGTACTGATGGCTTTTTTATCTAAAAAAAGAAAGGTTTGAGACTAGAAGAAAGTTGTTCAGAATTGGTGGGTCTAACAATGGTTTCTGGAGGAGTGGTAATACAGGAAGGGAAAACATTCCCTCAGTCAAGGATGATTTCCCCATAAGAGAGACCTAATCACATGCTATCTTAACCAATGAGAGGAAACATGGATCTAATAAACTGGGTTAACAGTCTCAAGGGTTTTATTTGTTTGTTTGTTTGTTTATACATTTATTGAATTTATATTGCCGCCTATTCACACATGGCGACTCAAGGTAGCTTACAGAATATAAAACCCCATGTAAAAACAATAAAATTAATAGAAAATTTCTTCAAAAGTCATAAGATCAAAGGTCAGTAGAACAACTTGCCCGCTTATGTTGAAGGGGCTTCATCACTGGAAGTTATTAAGAAGAGATTGGATAGCTATTTGTCTGAATGGTATTTCCTGCTTGAGCAAGGGGTTGGACTAGAACAGGGGTCAGCAACCTGCGGTTCTGGAGCCATATGTGGCTCTTTCATCCCTCTAATGTGGCTCCCTGTCGCCGGTCAGCATCACAATTTTGAAAGGAGCTTCTGGTTGGGGGGAGAAGCAGGGCATGCCAGGAGGAGACTCTATGGCAAGGGGCAGGCTTTCAGGTCAGCTCCACAATTGATAGTGCTTTCAGTTAGGACTGGTAGATGAAAAAGGACACTGTGTTAGGAGGAGACTATGGTGGGAGAACTGGACTTCCAGTCGGTTGCATAATTTAATGAGGGGCTTCTGGTTAGGACCTTTGTGGCTCTTTGAGTGTTTAAGGTTGCTGACCCCTGGACTAGAAGAACTCCAAGCTTCCTTCCAACTCTGTTAATGTGTATTCTATTTCTCAGATAACATGACAAGATTGTGTTTTGGTCAGCAAAATTGGACCTGCCCAGAGTTGACACCAACATATGCCTAAAGTGTGTCTCACAGTGCCCATATAAAATATTTCTGGGGCTCCTCTCTTCTCAGCAGGGAACAGGTTACTTTAAACAGGACCATTTAGCTAAAGATTGCGGTCTGCTGGATGTAGTTCATATTAGCTCATAAGAATGATTACATTTTCTGGAATTTTGCAAACTGGTTGACAGCAAAGCTGACTCACGGCACTTATCATACCACTCAGCAGTTTGCCGACTAGTGGTGTGGCAATGGAGTTGGTAAAGTCAACAGAGCAGTTATAATTGTATGTGGAAGCCCATTGCGAAGCATTTATACTAAATTATTTCAAATCACAGAGAGAGAAAGCAAGAAAAAGAGGGAGATAGCTTACAGTAGTCACACTCAATGTAGCCTTCCCTGAAACTGCAGCAAAGAAAATTGCTTGCAAAGCTTTATTTATAATGGCTTCAAGCACAGATTGCACGATCATTATTCTACAATAAGAGCATGTGTTACTCTTCCTGATATTAAGCAGGCTTCCTTTCTAAAGACTGTTTTATAACAAAAATCTGGTAAATGGTGCATGACAGCATGAACTAAAACATGTCATATTTTAGCACTAAGTTAACAAAACCAGGAGGAAATGCTATTTTCTAAAGAAAAAAGTTATAAAAAATAGTATGTTTTTTCTGGGAATCACCTGCAAATATGAAAACATCTATCCTCAAACCCAGTCTAAGTATATTTTAATAAACAGATTGAGATGCATATAGTGACCTTACTTTGTTGTATTAAAACTGTCAAGTTCAAATGAAAACCCATTATAAAATGTTTGAAAGCTTTTTGAGAGAAAAATGTAATTTTAAAACACGCTGAAGCTATGGAAACATTTTCTTTTTCTTTTTTTAACTGAGCTCCAACGTATTGTATAGGTTGTTATTGTAACATATTTATGTACTTCTGAATTTCCATTCTTATGAAAATTAACCCTAGATTTTTGTTCCCAGCTCATACTTTGTTTGCTGCTTCTGGTAATTGTTGCACAGCATCCTAGGAGCAGGGGTGACATCCAGCAGGTTCTGACAGGTTCTGGAGAACCAGTAGCAGAAATTTTGAGTAGTTTGGAGAACTGGCAAAACCACCTCTGGTTGGCCCTAGAGTGGAGTAGGAATGGAGATTTTGCAATATCCTTCCCCTTGGAGTGGGGTGGGAATGGAAATTTGGAAGTATCCTTCCCCTGCCACACCCACCAAGCCACACCATGCCCACCAAGTCACGCCCACGGAACCAGTAGTAAAAAAAATTGGATTTCACCACTGCATAGGAGGTTTGTTATCCTTATGTTTTACCATCCCAACAAACCCAATGGGACAGCTTAGATGGGTCAACGGGAATCCGGGACAAAGTCCTGCTTTCTCCAGTTAGCTAATGGTGTCATTGTTCTCTTCTTAGGTTGCACAGTTTTTAGAGGTTAAGGAGTCTGAAGTCTGAAAGGCTAAGATTCTTTGCTTAAAGGTGAAATTCATTCATTGCTAATTTTGTTCAAAGCTAATCAAATTAATTAAGGTTTTTGCATTTATATGTTATTCTTATGGATGTTATTTTTACTATTTTCAGGGCAAACTTATATTAAAAAAGTTAAACTAAACAATAATAGAAGACTCAAGTCCTTGGTATATTCCAGCACTAGGCTATGCAGTAAGGCATCAATAAAGGTTGAGGCATTGCTTATAATTATGCAAAATATAAAATAACATAAAGGCCTTTTGTTGTGTTTTGCACATGCAAAGCATATAAAAAGGAAGCGAGGCACTAATTACATGGTCAAACTGCTATCTTGACTCTTTGATGGCCTTCCTCTGTGTTCCTGCCTGCTTTATACTGAATCTATTCAAACAATTAAGTTTCCATTTCCCCCCCTAACATTTTGAAAATAAGAGCGTATTCAGAGAATAATAACATTGGGAATAATTGTTTTTTTTTAATGATCAAATTTCAGGTTAAAACAATTTAGCCAAAATTAAATATTGGATGGTTTATTTTATTTTGTAATTTGCATGCTAACAAATGTAGCAAACTCTATTCTATTCAAAGTTACAATTCTAAATCAGCGTAAAAGGATAGCAAAAATTATTCATTGATTGGTTGATTATGTGCCTCAGAGTCTATTCTTACTGACCACACAGATTTTCTTCATGTCAAATTGGTCATTTAATGGTTTTTCCATCACTGCAGTAATTGAATCTATGAACAGAATAATTAAACATTAATAAAAAATACAATAGCAACTTTGATGTGATGGTTAATGCATGCCTTACACATAGTGATCTGTGTAATGTTGGGCCAGTTATATCTCTCTTACCTAGGAAGCACGGTGACAAGTCACTTTAAAATTATGCCAAGAATACTGCAGACATTGGCTTGAAGATTAATACGTTCCTGCAAATTATCACCTTGACATCCAAGCATTTGATAAAAAAAACAATCTTCAGTTTTAAAGGGTAGAGGGATTATCTTGTTACCAAGAATACTGAGCTTCCAAAGGTTCAGATCATGGATCAGTCTACAAAGAAGGATGCTTACAAAAAGCATTCTGAATATAAATGTAGAAAAATTAATATCTACAAATCATGGAAATGTGTAACATTTCATCTATACAATTTTTTCAATGATAACCTGGCTAAATAACCATTATTCTAAAAAAAGAAAATAGTAATTGAGATTTGAAATATTAAAAAAATATTTCAAGATGAACGGCGATACAACATCTTGTATTTTTGAATGGGAAGTAGAAAATATATGTGAAAGAGCAAATAATTATCTGGGGTTTGTTTTGCTCATAAAGAAAACTGATGTTACAAAAAGATGTACTATTCAGTCAGATTGTACAGTACTACAAAGTGTGAATTTACTTTGTGAAAAATTAATGTTTTCATTAATATAGTTAATATCTGCTATATTGGTTGTATTTTTGGGGTCTGTAAAATAACTGGCAAATAAATTAAAGCTGTAACCAGTTCAGAATTTTATTCCAATGATCTTGAATGGTAATTGAATATATGTAATATCTGAAGACATAGAGGTACAAAAATTTTGCTCATGTCTTCATTTTTTAAAATAAGAGTTCAGTGACATGTAAGGGTTGGGTTTGTTTTTTTTTTGCCTCAGCTGAATTTAAAGAATTTCAATAGTCAAAAATAGAAGTTATTTTCAGAGCCAATCAGGTGAAAGAAATTAAGCATACTGTTTATAGTAGGAGAAATGTTAAACTGTCATGGCTAGACATTTAAATTACATTTCTATTAACATTTCTTTGTCTATGTTCTCATAATCCTGTTATATCAAAAATAACTTATTTTGTTGACCAAAGGCTGATAATTTGAGTTGATTAACCCTTAACCACAGACATACTATTTCAGCTACACTATCACATAATGACCTCACTAGCAAAAAAATATTCGATGTTTTCATGGTTGGATCTAAAAATTGATGTATACAGCGGTAAACCAAAAACGTATTAATCTCTATCAAATCCACATTGTTCAGGTCACTTTTTGTTTCTCCATCCTTGAACTACAATCTTTCTTCTCTAATTTTTACATTGGTCCAATGAATGATGGCGCTAATAATTTCTTTAGAAAATAATAATTTGCAAATCTCTAGGGGAGTAGGTGAATTTCTGAGATATCCAGCTGTTGGCCATTGTCCAGGTAATTGCACAACAATATTGAGACTAGTAGTTTTGGCTTCCAAAAGGTGCAGAAGACCATTTGAATTTGTTCTTGCCATATAAATTATTGCACGATGTAGATTGTACCTGGTTATCAATTTCATTCATCATCGCTGATGTCAGAATCAGCAGTGGTAGTGGGTTCTTCATCATCTATTACACAATTTTCCTCACAATCCAATTCCACTTTACTCAGATCACTCTCTGCTTCTCCATACCATTTTAGAACAGTTTTTTTGAAATTTAGATCAACAAATCACATTCTTTTTGGTGGAAAACTTGGTATCAACATTATTAAAAAAATACGCTAACAAATATCTGTGGTCCAAATGACTGAAACTCAAATGCCACTACAGAAAACACCAAATAACTGTTGCTAGCACAATGCTGCATACACTCTTATTGGTGGGAAAACAAAAGCTAATCACAACCAGAATGGTCCATTTCTAAAAATAGGAGTGTTCCGAACATTTTGGAATACTGTTGTGGTCACTATGATCCTGGATCTGTGATTATGGGTTAATAAATATTCTAGTTTTTAGGGCCAAAATGGATCCTTTTTTTGGGTGTAAAGAATGTGTTTGATACAGCTCATTTATTTATTTACTATATATTCATTCTTCAGAATGTTATTATACCTGGATTATTTTTCTAATGGAGCACAGTGTTTAATTCTTGTCCAGAAATACAACTGAGCATTAATATAACAGAGTTTTATTGGAAATTAATAAGATCAAGTTCTCTCTCCTCTTTGGTTTTTTTAAAATTTATTTTATTTATTTATTGGAAAGTGTTGCAGAGCATAGACGTCTACAGAAAGCAGTTTTGATTCACCAGGGTCAAAGTATCAGGTAAAGTAAAGCCACATGGTCCTTTCATAGTTGGCAGGGAGGAAGGAGCATGTTACTTTTCATAGCTGCCACAAGAAAATATTTTTCCTATCCTTTAGTGAAGCAAAGCTTCACCTTGAAACAGATTTTTTCTCTGTATGTCTTTGGCATCTTTAGCATGTACAATTTGGCTGTTTGGAAGTATGAAGAAATATTTTTTTCACCATCACCAATTATTAAAATTAGTTGGGGATTTAGGAGCCAGGTCTATATATTTTAAATCCTTATCTAAACCAATGTTAAGGTCTGAACCATTGCAATATACTGTAATATTGACAGAATAATATTCTTGGGACAGAAATGTCTGGAGTATCATGCAGTAGATGTTAGATGCAATTCTGTGTTAGAAACCACGTCTTTCCTTCATGTGACATTTGTGATACATGTGTATCATGTATTAATATCACATGTGTGATATTAACAAGCTTTCATTCTTAGTGTTGAGCAATAATTTCTTCAGGTAAAACATCTTTGAACATCTAGATATAAGCATCCACATCAGAGGTGGGTTCTTAATGGTTCGGTTTGGTTTGGTTCTACTAAACCATCTCTAAAAATTATAATTAATGTTATAATATAATGTTTCTTCATTATTGACTGTCACCTTAGAATTTATTTTAAAACAAACACTGTTTAAAGCATCATTATTATCATATTTTGTACTTAGTTTTTAATTATAATAGTAACAATCATATTTTATTTTATTCTGAAAGAGTTTATTGATACTTACATACTTTGCATGCATATGAATGTTTTAAAAACTAAGAAAGACTTGGGTACTCTGTGCTTTTATGTTAAGAAAATAACTTATCAAACTAGGCTGGGAGAATACAATAATTAGAATAATTCACTTCTGATTCATTGTTTGAAGAAGCACTTGACTACCTAATATTCTATGTGAATGACTAATTAATAACTTTGTGATAAAGAATTGGTTAATCATAATTGTATGTTATTATATAAAGTGATCACATTATCAACAATTTAAAATTATAACATGCTGTGGACATGAAGATAAAACTAGAATGCATGCTTCTCTGTATGCTTTCCACCTTCTCCCAAAAAGGAAGAAAAAAAGAAAAGAAAAATAAATATTATACTGAAAATATAACATAATATATATAAATGACTTTGGTAGATATTTTAAATATTATTTTAACTTTGTGGATTTGCTACATATTACAATACATGTTTGTATAGTTTCACCCAACTCTTATAGTACAATATGACACATATCTACTTAGAACTAAGAAGATTCATTTCAGTTGTTGCAAATGATTCTAAGGATTATGCTAATAGGAATGCAGTTTCAAGGTTCCCGATAGTTTCTTATCTAAGTACTGAGCATACCCCCAACAACACGACTTTAGCAAGGTGAATGCAACTTATACTTCCACTTTCTGATTTGGAAAATAGCCATATTCTTCTTTGATAATATTAGGCAGCCTTTTTCTCCAGGATTATGTGAGTTCAAATTAGTGAATGTTTTACTTTATGTCTTGATATATTGAGCTAGTTTTTAAAGGAGAGGCAATATTATTACTACTATGATACTTGCTGTTCAAGAATTTCCCATTTGATAGGGTCATAAGGTCCTTTGCTGCCTTATGAAAATACCAAAACTAGAGAATAATTTCCCTACAAGATGAAATAAAATAGCTGGTGTTAAGTATGAGCAGCTTTAATTGACTGCAAAAAGTTCAGCCTTACATAGACTTTATAGAAATAATAATAGGAGGCTTCAAAAAGGCATGCATGCACGCACACAGAGGAAAAAAATTCACCAAAATCACTGATGTAAAATGAGTGTAAATTTATTGCATGGAGAATATATTAATTTTTTAAGTCCTAAGGTTAATAAGGAGAGGCAGAAAAAGGAGTAACAGGAAAGGGCAAATGAATGTATTACAATAAAAATGTCAAGGAGGATGAGGATGAGGATAGGGAGGTCAGTGTGTTAGAGGCCTTCAAAAAGGTCAGATCTGGACAATAAGAATGAGGGAGAATTTTGTTCTTCTACAATAACATTAATGATCCTTTGGTCTTATTCAAAAGTGTGTCAACCTGTTGGGAACAGAAGTCACTTGCACAACAATTCCTTAACAAAGGGATATATGTCCTTATATATCAATCCCACATGAATGCCTTCTTGCCTTAATATAATTTCATTTCAGAAACAATTTACCACTGCATTTAGAATACGGCCAGTGGTCACTAGGATTATAGTGACTATAGCAGTATAGATTTGTGAAATTTAAACTAATGAGAGGCAGGAAACATGAAGACACAGAGATTACCTTGTTTAATCTGAAGAGAAAGGTCTGCCATAACTGAAGAGTAAGGAGATTTAATGCAGGATAAATAGCAGTTTATTTTATATGTATGGCTCATATATGTAACTATTTTCATATAGAGTCTTACTTGTTATATGCGGTAAAGTTTTAACTACACTTTCTGTGAAGAAGGGAATTAATTATTTATATGCTAGTATTTTGAAATTATTTTCCTTCTAAAAGTCAAAAATGGGAGGATAGGATAATCACAATCTACCAGTATACATTACATCATACAAATTAACAAGAACTGAGTTACTATGTGATGATAAATAAAAAGGGAAAGTTAAGAAGAGGTAAATGTAAAGAAATTACATGTTTTGCTTCTTGGTTTACCTAAACAAAAAACATCTGAAAAGAAACAAGCAATTTGTTTCAAAAAAGTATAATGCATGTAGAGTTCTGCATTTTAGCCTGTGCAACACTTGGGAAAACAAGCTCTAAAAAGCAAAGAAAGAAGCTTTAGAAAATCCTTATAAAATCCCTTTTAAAATATTTCATATTCTGAGAGAAAAAATTGATAAACACAAGGGCTGAGTGACAAATCAGAGAAGCAGAACATCCAGGAATATAGCCAAAGCGGAGATCCAAAATAAATAGATAGGACACTTTGAAAAAGCACAGTTCCAAATAAAAACAAAGCATACACAACCGAGGAGGCAGATTAAATGGTGATTACAGTTGAATGAAGGCAACATACAAACTGCGGGAGACCTTCAAGAAAAAAAGATCCAAAAGGACATTAAATAACAAAGTGTCAGGTTTGTGAACATAAAGCAGAGTTCTCTTAAATGAGAAACCTACATGGAATGCATCCTACAAAAGATGGGAGTAATCTCAGCAGATGTTCTTTGTGGAACACTAACTACACCGCAAGTAAAGAAAGATCAAATTGGAGACTCACAGAATGCTAGTGATCATGCAGATAGAACTGGGCAAAATTTGGCCTGAGTCTTTTGCACTCCATTTCATCCAAAGAAATAAAAATGAAAAAGGTTGTCCCACTTCCTCTTCATTTTCTTCTTCTATTACGGCTGGGAAGGAAAGGACCGGTAGATATAAAGTAAAACAAAAACAAAACAAACAGCACCACAGAAGCAACTACTCCATTGAAATCAGTGCAGTGAAGAACAGTGGGAGTTCAAACAGCAGAAAAATTGACTAACTCTTCTCAGCATGGATCACAATTTCCTGCAGAATTAATCTCTCTCTCTCTCTTTCTTTCTCTCCCTGTCTCTCTCTCTGTCTCTTCTCTATCTCTATCTCTCTTTCTCTCTCTCTCTTTCTCTCTCTCTCTTTTTCTCTCTTGTGTGCATGCATGTATGTCCGTGTGTATTCACCTGCTTAACATGAATGAAACATGCTCTGTGGCTTGATTATAACAAACTCTGATCCCAAAGGAAGTAACTTTCTAAGTCAAATTAATGCTATACTTTTATATTTCCTTTCTACCAAGTATATTAGAATTTTAAAATTAATCTTTGCACTGTGGTTACCAATATAGAAAACGTATTAAAAGCAAGCAGAGTCATGGACTGGTTGCTTGATGGATGTTTGCTATGAAATGTCAGGAGTACGTATGATCACTGTAGAGCTGTGTTGGCATTGCACAGTGGGGAATAAGTCCCCACTGTTTTCTATAATAACTTAAAATTTGCTTAAGCGGTTAAGCACTTGGCATGGCCTTGTCTAGGTTTTATATCATTAATTTACTGTTGGACCCAAAAGATATGAACTTGGACTTTATTGCTAAGTTTCATAAAATTGCTAGGTCATTGCTTCAATGCCTGAATTGCAAACAAACAAACATTAACTCATCATTGCTGAGCTAATAAAGGAAATTATTTGTAGTTCAGGGTTGAAATAAGGGCTCTTTGGTGCTCTTTGAGCTTGCTTGTTTTTGTGCAGATGTTTCATTACCCAAACTAGGTAACATCATCAGTGCTAGCGACTGAAACATCTGCAAGAAAACAGGGAAGCAAGCTCAGAGAGCACCAAGGATCTATTGTCTCAAAGAGCTCAACTTCTTTGATTAAAAAGCCTGCATAATCCTACAAAATATTCCTTCTGTTACACTATTAAGAAAGCTGCTTAAATTGTAAATTAGGTTTAACCACATATAGTAAAAGATTTATATTTGTGTGTGTTTGTGTGTGGTCCATTTGTGTGTGGCAACTGAATGAAAGACTAAATCCCTCCCCCTATTCAACTTGGTGTTCCTCTCATATATGAGGAATCTAAGGAATGGTACCAGTAATAACCTGAAGATGATTCAGTCTCTGTTGAAGTTGTATGCCATTCCTTTCATAAATTGTTGAACAACAAATCCATAGATACTCAAGAAGACTATTTTTTAAAAAGCTGTAGCATTAGCTAGAAATATATTTGTCTTTCTTGTCAGTGAAATGCTTTTTTAAAAGGTGAAAGTGGAAGGGTGCTCCCACACCACTACAGATAAATGAAAAACAATATTTGCCTAACCAAACAAAAGGCTCATGTGATTACAAGATAAAAATCTGTCTCAAATGCTTACTGTTGCTTTAATTTTAAATTTACCAGATGTTCAGAAACAGCATGTAGAATAAAGTCAAGTTGTTAAAAGAAAGATATTTCTTGGGTATGAAGAGAGGGTCCTTGCTCCTCTCTTAATATAAATCAGATATGCTTGTAGATGTATGCATAGACAGCCTCCAAAGGAAAAATGCCCTTCCTTGTTGCTATGTTAAAAGGAATGCATTTATTTGCTCCTAATGAATTTTGCCAGTAAATGCAACATTATAATTGCAATACAAGTCCCATTCTGGTGATTATTATGGAAACTTACAAGGACGATTCATTGTGATCTGCTTAAAATATCTTCTGAAGCCAAGACTCTAGACAACAATTATAATGTTCTAACTTGCTAAAGCATCATTTCCTTAAAAATAACTGCCATTTTCTCTAAAGCTATTCAAGTCTTTTATTGCTCCATGAATTTGAAGTAATCAGTTCATAGTGTCATTTGTCCCGCTTTCATACATATTCATGGACCATTAATAAAAATGCTCAAAAACAGGTAAATAGAACTTGTGACATAGACACGTCTTCTTTTAGGAATGTAGCCTGGGACTTTGTATGTAGTTATAACCCCCAGCAATTGCAGCCATCTCTCAGAGTACTACATTTCCAGAATCCTGAAATCTTTTTCTATTATATACTCCACCAAACTGTATTAATTGCAAAATAGGAAACAGGGATAACTGATACATGTTTTTCAGGGATGGGTTCTACTTACCTTTCCTACCAGTTCGGGTTGCGACGGAATTGTGTGCTTTGTCCACGCGTGCTCCTTCCCCATCTCATCTATGTATTGCCTTGAAAATAACCCTCGAGGCAATTTCCACCCGGAGGACCAATTTTCAGTCAGAGGACCAGTTTAGGGGCATGTCCAGCTGGCCGTTGTTACCAGTTTGGTGAGCGGAGAAAAATCCCGCTACTGGTTTGCTAGAACACATTTTTCTAACATCAAAAACATCATAAAAAAAGCACAACAAAAAATGTTCTTTCTGCGCCAACTCAGGAAGTTCAAACTGCCCAAGGAGCTGCTGATACAGTTATATAGAGGAATTATTGAGTCTGTCATCTGTACCTCCATAACTGTCTGGTTTGGTTCTGCAACCCAACAAGACAGACACAGACTTCAGAGGATAATCAGAACTGCAGA
>JANHFT010004448.1:25552-35806 GCA_032467955.1 Pseudoxenodon macrops | reverse complement strand
TGAGTCAACCTTGAGCCGGTGAGATTTGAACTGCTGAACTGCAGCTAGCAATCACCTGAAGTAGCCCGCAGTGCTGCACTCAAACCACTGCGCCACCTCGGCTTGTAACTTTGAAGGGTCACTAAATGAACTGTTGTAAGTCGAGGACTACCTGTACTGTAAAAAAAAAATATGGAAGCGCTGCACCCAATTCAAACCAAGAGACGACGTGAAATGTATGTTAGTTATGCAATTATTTTAGTTTCATGATCCGTTGCATTCCTTTTAGCATTACCTCTAATACCTAGCCAGCATTAAGATGAGACTTATTTGTGGCAATTATCACTTTGCAAAAATACTTATTAAGTGAGGAAAAGTCACAGTAACGTTTCTGCAGTTAGGTATGGAGTGAAGTTTATGAATGACAGCAAAGTCAGTGCTAGGGCCGCCGCTAATTTAGGCCCGTAGATGCATTCCTAACGTATGAAGACACTGTAGCCATGGATTTGGAGATAATTGCTACCCTTAAGGCATCTGCTGGAGACATAATCTCTGCATTCTCTGATTTGACACTAGAACTGTAAATTAAGAAACCCTCTGCAAAGACCGGCCTGTTTAAATGGGAAGCTATGACACAGGATATATTAGTTATTTGGAGAGATTCTATAGTATATGGGGAATAGCTAAACCATTTTGATATTGTTTCCTGATTGCTTATTTGTACCCTATGAGTATCATTACGTGTTGCACCTTATCATTCGTGACAAATGCATCTTATCTTTTTATGTACACTGAGAGCACATGCACTAAAGACAAATTCCTTGTGTGTCCAATCACACTTGGCCAATAAAAAATTCTATTCTATTCAACCATTTACATAATAAATAGGTAATGATTGAAGCATTTATTTGGCTGAATAGTATGTCCTTGAAATAAATCTTAATTTCTAAGTAATATTTGATTATACTCAGCAAATTATAATTTCATAACATTTTATTTTATTTTATTTTAGAATTTACAGTGTTTTCCTGGATGGCCCTTTCAAAACACATGGTATGTAAAATGAAAATGTAAAATGAAAATCTAAGATAGAGGGGATAAATATATTACTATACAGTATTTCATTTTATGTTTTAGTCAGACATTATCCAGTTTAATAGAGTTTCTTCTTCAAGCATTTCAGTTCATCATAGTGAATTGCTACTTAGTAAACTGGGTTGTCATACACAATTTCTACAAATCTGCTATGCTATAAAGTCTCAGAATCTCTAATGTATTATTTTCATGAAATATTACGCCACAATAAGATATTTGCAAGTGAGTGAAAAAGAGGAGACCCATGTTCCCCAACTTGCTTTCTTGAGAATAATATCTCAATTTCATCATCTCTATAATTAATTCAACAAATTTTGGAACTCATAACTATCATTTGTCAGTGTAAGCAACTGTTTCTATGGAAGCCATGTGTTCTCCTGCTTCCAAAGTTAAAATGGCCACAGAGGGTAATTCCCAGAAACTTAAAGGAAGGGTCATTGTTACTACATCTTAAACAGGCCAGTAACCCAACTACTAACTGCATATTAAAATTATAAGACTCCATTTTATTTCCAATGTGAGCTGTAAATAAAATGAGGGCAAAATCATGAAGATGTATAATGAAAACAGTAACAACAATCACTGTTACAAACTAATGGTTCTTAAAATTGAGGTAATTTCCCCCAAGAGGGTAATTTGGACATATCCTGGGAATAATGGAGAATTTGTAATTGTTTGTTTGTGAATCAGGGATCCAGCTTGGGAGTGCTGCTGCTGAGATGTTTAAATAAAACAACAAAGTTTTGTTTTGTTTTTGTTTTAGATGGGGTTAATGACATTAATTAAGGCTAAGGAAAAGGGTAACTAAGTCAAATGATTTAAGAACTTCTGTTACAGAAAATGTCCAGCCAGCCAGCTGTTCTTCAGATCTCTGCTGCGTATGCACGCATGTTCGCACATGTTTGCACATGCACAGATGCCTTGTAGTTTGGGCATATGAGAACGCATGCATTTTGACCACTCAGTGCCTAAAAGGTTTGCCATCACTGCTATAGAAAGTATACATGTTAGAAGGAAGTTATGTACTCTGTCTTTCTGGCCACTATTACTCTCTTACATGGATGTAAATATAGATGCTTTTTATCACCACTGCTGATGCTATTGGAATGCAGACATCCTACATTGTGTGTTTACACTGCATTGTTTATTCTACTAATAGAATCTTATTGTTAAGAGGAATTCCACTAGGAACTTCAGCAATAAAATTTTAGTTAGTATCAAATTAGTGTCATATCTTTAAGCTTTGTGGGAATAGGGGAAAACTAGCTTTGAAAGAAATCATAGTAAAACTGATTAAATAATAATCTAAGGAAAACATTCTATAAATACATTTCTTGGAATGTTTAGGAAAAGTTGGTAGTATAGGAGGCAAGGGACCAACATACTCTGATATCCATCTGCAGCTGCTTTATCCTGATATCTGCTTAATTGTCACAATTTCAGCCATAAACAGGCAATTCTTTCCTTCTTCTAGATATCAAAGAAGGTCTGATGTCAACTAATCTGAACAGCCAGAAGATTATAAAAATGCAAGCTGCCACTTTATCTTTTAAAGGGAGCATCTGCAATTGAAGAAGACATTATATCTGTGCCCAAGAATAACCAACCAAAAATGGAAAATGTTTATCTTGCTTTTCATTCATTAATTGATTGTTATTAACACTATAATGAATGCTTCATAAAACAAAATATCTGTGGACAGAGTTCATGGGAATTCTCTTTCAAAAAATTAATAAGATTTTCTAGACCAAAGTAGCATTCTTCAACTTCGAAGTCACAACATCCTTGCCCTACACAAGGATGCACCCTTAACCATTTCCAGGTATAAGGTGATCTTCATGCCACTGTCTCATTGCCCATCTATTATATCTTATTGCCCATCCAATATAGTATGAAAGTGGCCTTAGAAGTTCAGTCTGGAAAATCATTAGTCTGCCAGATGTGCTATTTATTTTCTATGGCTATCCATATAAACAATTGATCCTGGGTATTGACTTTGCTTCTCTGCAAAGTAGAAGCTGCTAAAGACTCTTTAGGTGTTTGAAGCTCTACTACTCTTCTGTTGCCCATTTTTAAATTATATATTCCTTCCTTCCTGCACATAATATATACGGTACATTTTCCTAGGTTTATAATATTATTTGAGATTACATGTCTGTATTTAATTTTGTAGATATTTGCTTAATCCTTTCAGAAAATAAATGCACTTTCCTTATCTCCATATACAGAAATTTTCACCTAGATTATTTTCTAATATCGTACTCTTGGCATCTAAAGTGAAAGCAAGTAAGGGAGATGTTACAATGCTCAGCTAATCAATCAGTCAGTCAGTCAAATATGATAGAAGACTGAAAAAAACCTAAAAGAGATAAAATAGTATTTAAATACTCTATTTATTTACAGACCAAGAACAAGTCACAAAATACAGCACACCATTAATATATGCATGCATAACAATACATGCATGTATGAAAGAAATCCTATACAATTAATATTTCATTGAAATCACCAATAGCAATAATGTATAACTTATTTAAAAAGTCCCTATAAGCACTTTAGTTCAATGGGATCTGAAGTCAATTGTGATTTTTAATGGGTTATCAATGAAAGAAAAATTCAATTTTTTTCCAATTTTCTAAATCCTGGGATCTGTTGAAGCCACTCTCCCAGCTTAGAAATCACAGTTCCAAGTCTTCCTGCCACCACTGGGATCATTTTGGCCTTTATTTTTCACATCCTCTCTAGTGTCTCCTTCAGGTCCTGATAGATCTCCATCTTCACATGTTCCTTCTATTCTACTATGAATTAACATCGAGTATGTTTAAATTTTGCAACATTGCCATCACACTTTGTTGAAAGATTCAATCTGTTCATTGCTTTTCAGTGTTAGCATAACTAAAGCTACACACTTTAGTTATGCTGACTAAAACATTTTACTGGAGCACTCTCTTAATAGAAAGTTCAAGATAAATTTAATATTAAGACTGTCACTCACATCCTGGACATCCTGTAACTTAACTACTGCAATGCAATCTACATGGAGTTGTCATTGAAGATCACCTTGAAGTTTCAACTAGAATCCTGTCCAGGATACAGAAGTTTGGATTGTGGTGGACATGATTTGGTAGATCTAACATTCCTATTTCACAAATTGCACTGGTTGCCAATGTGCTTTCAGGTGTAATACAAGCAGCTGGCCATTACATATAAAACCCCAGATGGCATGGAGCCTATTTACCTGAGATATTATCTCCTATAGTATCTGCTCATATAATTTAGCCTGGCAGAGTTGTCAAATTCTGGATTCCTTGGATTAAACCATTCTAACTATAGGAATCCTTGTCTGCCATAATACCAGTTCTATGGAACAAGGGTCCGCTTAAAAGCCAAATGGCTCCCACACTACTAGTGCTTCACAGGGACTTGAAAACACAACTCATTAGTTCTTTTGGCTAGAGTGACACTATGGACTGGTTTTAGTATTTTGTGGCTTCTTTGTTTTTCTTACTATATTGTATTACTGATTCTTTTCCCCCCCCTTTCCTTATGAATACCAAGAATCAGTGAGGTGAAATAATATACAAATTTAATTAATTGATTATTGTTTTCAATTGATTTATTATTATTATCATATCTCTATTTCTTTTTCTTTTAACAACCCTGCAATCCCTTACTTTGGGGTGGAGTCACAATGACTGAATGGAGTTGAGCATTTACTGATTGCATGCCCTTCCTGATGCCTACGCAGAGTTCACAGCAGACAATTGCGCCAAGAAAAAGAAATATCTGACACTACCTAGAAATTCACACCCTCTAGATCATCACACCACTCCATTATTCTATCTCTATAGCTGCATATAAACTTTGTATCTATTGGGTCTGTCAATCGTTCAGTTTCTGAGTCACATTTCATTAATAGATAATTTAGTGCTGTTTTGGGAAAGCTTGAAAATCATCTATCAGTAGAAAAATAGAGCCTTTGTTGTCTTAATTCATGGTCTTGATGGAGTTACAACAATAGTTCCTTTGATATCTAATAGCAGGGGGAAGGGGTTTATTCATTATTGGACCAGGAACATTCCCCCCAAAAAGATAACTCAACGAATAGCTTTGAGTGATTTACATGTAGTTTGCAGACCAAATAACAAAATGGGTATTGCACTTCATCCTGGTCAATTAATGTAAACTTAAAAAATCAGGTTTCCTTGGATGCTATATTGGATAAAACTCTGAATTTAGCTTTCCTAATTTCAAAACTCTCCTAGACTGTATTTCCATATTTAATTTTCTAACTTCATTGATTTCTGATATTTCTGATCAGGGTGAGATGTGAGTATGTGTGTTAAATTTCATATTGACTGTTATAACAAGTTCAATGTGCTGCTGCTTTTGAAAATGTTAATAAAGTTCAGCTAGTTCAGACTGTTACTGAAAGTTTTATTGACAGAGATTATTGATTCATTTATAGACAAAATTCAGAGAAGTGGTTATGATGCATAAAACAACAAACAGATTAGGTACAGAGTATTTACAAGATCCTTGTAAATATCCGCAAGAGACCATTCTCTTTATCCATCGAAAAACACATTTGGAGAAAATGCTAGATGCAGATTTTCTTCATGCTACTCCATGTTACTGAAATTCTTGTAGGAGAGACCATGGTAACTCCAATTGTGCTGTCATACTACTAGCAATTGATGATATTTTTATCCACCCTCTTATAGATACTCTATCTACTTATCCATCCATCTATCCCATTGAATATCTATATTTTTTTTATGTTAGAGATGTATTTTAAATGCTGGGTCAAATGCTGTATCAGTTGTAATGTATCATAATTTAATTTAATTTTGTTTTTTATCTGTATTTTCAAACAGTCAACCTGATCTTTTAGTGTGCAGGAGGATTTAAAATAAAAATACCCAAATAAATGAGCATCATTAATTTTTTAGAGAAACCTGGAAATTGGATGACCATAGAAAAATAGAGCCAAACAATTATTGTTGCTATATCCATTTGGTGTTATCGCTTGTCTGCTTCCAAGTGCAATCGGAATTGACTCAGATTGCACATTATGCATCAAGGATGGAGAAAAGCACTTTCTTTTGTATAAACTCTTTGCGTGGTTCAGAATGCTCAAACACGCATACATGCTTATAAAAATAAATCTTATATCTTAAAAGAAAAAAATGATGCTTGAATCATTCTAAGCAAACTGCTTGATAAACAATGTTTTCCCATTCATTTAGTGAGTCTGTTTGTCCCTGATCTATAGCTTCTGCTCAAACATTACTGGAAGTTACTATGGTTGCAAATCATTATTTTCAAGTCAAGTAATGACTTCTGCTAACTTGACCAATAAGAGAGTTCCTAATGGGGTTGCAGATCAGCAATATCACTCCAGTAACTACCATGATCAACTCTAGTTAGTAGGGGGAAAAAGTGGATCATTAAGTCCTTCAGTGTGTCCATATGTCTGCATTGATAATGAATGAACTGAGAATGTTTAGGTATTCCTTGGACCAGAAAGTAAAAATCACTTCCCAAATTTTCAAAGCAGTTCCAGCCATAATAATAACACTGTATCTTATTATGCAGCAGAATACAGTAGTACAGAGACAGTAGAATGTAAAACCAACTAGCTCTGAGGATTTTAAATTGTGGCCAATAATGTGAAGTTTAGTATAATATATACATATCCAGTATAGATACTGTTTCATTCTTTGAAATACCTAGAATAAAGATTGAAGATTATGAATGTATAAGAATTCTGTATTCTGTTTATTTATTAACCTTAAATTAGCAGTTCCATTTAATGAATAAAAGCCTGCTAGTTGAACAATGTATGATTATGATTTTTTAAATTATCATTTAGCATATAATGAGAACATGATAAAGAAGTAAACAGATACATGTAATTATACACAAAAGTTCTATGAGGATAGGGAAGTGTCCTCATAACTGAATATCCAGTTCAGCTAGAGACTACTGGTGTTGCTTCATATAAATATTCTAAGGAACCAGAGAACATATGTCTTGCACAGTATGTTTAATAGTTTTCATATTAGTACCACAATTGTAACCAGGGGAATTTTTTCAGACCCATTGTTACAAGGCAGATGTACTTTTTCCAGTATCACATCTAATTCTGTTCAGTTTAGTCCAGATAGAGTGAGGCAGATTAAAACCTGGTGGTTTTAACTAACGGTCAGACCACAAGAAGGTAACTTGGACCATTCTTCTCTCCAGACATTCTTGGGGTTAAACTGGGTAGATATTAAGTGTATAGCTGCTTTCCATGCTGGCCTGTGAGATGTCGATTTTGTAATGAATAGGGAGAGACCATAGCTGAACAAGAGTTTGCTGTCTTCTAACGTGAGGTGGTATGATGTTGCTGAGTACTGGTAACCAGTGCATAGAGTGGGATGCAATGTGGCAGAGATGGTATACATTGTTTGATGGAGTTGGACATCAACCATTTGAATGTGGACACCGTTAAGCTACATGTTGACCCAATATTCAGTTGTGAAATAAACCAGGCTGTTATTGGTAGGGTATTAGCATCTGTGCTCCAAGATATTCCAATTAGTCAATAAATTGTTGCGGCTTTTCAATTTAGCAGCGGTTTTTTTTCCAGATGGGGTCAGTAGGTTAGTGATCTATCCAATGTTGCCCCAAGATACTTCAGAGAGTATTTTTACTGTGTAATAACTCTCTGAAGTATCTTGGGGTAACATTGGATAGATCACTAACCTAACCTACATAGTGATCTATCCAATGTTACTCCAAGATACTTCAGAGAGTTATTACACTGTAAAATATGTTTCTGGAACCTCACTGACTATGATGAAATCTTCCCTTGCAAAGTATTCTTATACTAAGTGCTTGTCTTCATATTTTTTTAGACATAAGAATGTAAAATATGAACATTAAAAGACTTGTTTTAAAAGACATAGCAAATAGCCAGGATTGATGCTAGTCCATCATCAATGCTTACCCTGCTTTGATGCAAACATTGGAAACTATGCACAATTAGTGGTAGCACCATAACAATAAGGGACAAATTGAACTCCCTAGAAATCTGAGTCCATTAAATAATATTGTAATCTCCAGGGTAACGAATACACACATACTGTTTGGTTAAAATATTGAATATGAATTTATTGATTTACATGTTTGCTTATTATACCACCAATGTCAACAAATTGACCCAATGCGACTTACTACAAAAAATTTAAAAACTCATGGTAAGAAAAAAGGTTGAAACAAATATAGCATAAAACATACATTAAACATATGTAATACCGTAGGTTTAAAAATAAAATATTGACAACATTGAAGTCATTAAAGAATAGCAAAAATCCTGATGGTATCCATCATGGTATCCATTTTGTGGGCTGTGGATAGAAAATAGGTTTCATCTTAGCTATCTTTATGAATTAGAAACAGGAATGTCATTATACGTGCAACGTTCAATCCAATATGTAATCTGTCATTTTCTTTCTTGAAGCCACACTCTCATTTTCAATCAATCAATACATTCAGAATATTTTCAAGCAAATTATATGGGACAATATCACATAAAGGCCATTTTGCTCAAAGGAGGACCTCAGATAGTTGTTTAAACGAGGGTGTCTCAGAGTTTCTTAGTGGGGCTTTCTCAAACCTTATGGAGTAGATGTCCTACATGTGTGTATCATAGATGCTTTGTTTTTATACAGATGCACGTCCATATCATAAACAGCCATGGCTCTCAAGATTCATTCACTCTGCATCATAATTTTGCATGTGTGTGTGTGTGTAAAAAACACACACATATGTGAGCTTCCTGCCTCAGCCTGGTTTCTGGCTTTTATGTTAAGCATTAAAATACTTCAATTAATGAGGAAAGTTGCTGTGGAGGCTGGTTATGCTTGTGTTCTATTTTCTCTCTCGAAACCAAATGCAGTTATGGTAGAGATAAGAACAGTAGTGAGGGAAACAGTCTCAGAATGAGACACTTATTTATTTATTACACTATTTTCCAGCATTTTTGCTCCCTGGTCCAATCCTTCTGCAAATAATTTACAAATACTCCAGTAATCCAAGATGCTTCTAGTTGGATAAGAATTAGAATTCTATGTGGACTAGAGTTAAAACTGCTTTCAGATCAAGGGCTTCCCTTGTGACAAGTGGCAGTAAAGATGTGTACCCTGAAGAAATTTCATTTTCTACATTGATTCCTAAGGGTCACATCCTTAGCTTCCTGTTTATTCATATGTGTGTCAGGATTTGCCACTATATGCATGTCTTATTCAACAGGATCTTGACAGTTCAATTTTATATTTCTTTCCCTTCATAATCTTGATATATGACATCTATTAATGCTGAAATGGAATACACACACAGACATACATACACAGATGCAAAAAAGGAAAGATTCACAATGTCACATTATATTATGCATACCAAAATTATGTGCCTTGCTTATTTTTCATGTTATTGCGGATAGAGTTTTGAAAGGTATTGTAACAAAACTCACTTGATTTCATCCATGTAACTTTTAATGTATTGTGCCATAACATGCAACTTTTATATTATCCTGCTGGCTAAGAGAATCAACAGTTCAAAATAGAAAAAAAAAAAAGGAAGATAATTTTCAGTGCAAGACAGTACCAGCTGGCTGACTGATTGATTGATGTCATAGCTTGGAAAGAAATTAATAACTCAGATTAAAGTTTCTGATTAATAAAGGTTTTTAGACAGAGCAAATGACATATATCATTCATGTTTACTTTGATATATACTAACCATAAGATAAATGCAAAGAACAATTGAAAATATAATGTAATGCTGTATACAAACTAATTAGCATATAACCTATTACTTCTATAGGTTAAAAATTAGCACACAGTAAATTAATTTTAAATTTCAATTTGATAGCTTAAATGCTTCTCCACTCTTGTTTACTATTTGTGTCATCATACTGGGACCATATTTGTTGACAGAAATAAGATAAGGCTATTTATTCTTTTTTGGCCAATCTCAAAGAGGTAGATTCTATTCTGAACTGTCCAATGTTGCATGTAACTGAAAACATTATTAATTATACTAATAATACTAACACGGAGGGGGTTCGTAACTTGGGCGTCCTCCTGGATTCACGGCTGTCTTTAGAAAATCACATGACGGCCGTGGCCA
>JANHFT010004448.1:0-14406 GCA_032467955.1 Pseudoxenodon macrops | reverse complement strand
ATCTTTTATCTATCTTGTAGTATTAGGTAGTATATTACCTATCAGAGGTGGGTTCTGAATCTTCTTACTGCCGGTTCGCAGTGCCAAAGTGTGCAAGCGAGCACATGCGCAGAAGCAAAAATTATTTTCTGCGCATGCACAGAACCAAAATGCAAGATGGCAGCGCCCATGGAGCCACCGACAGAACTGGCTCCATGATATCATCGCGGAGTTACTACCTACTCTATAGAACCGGATAGAACCGGTAGGAACCCACTTCTGCTCCCTATGCAATACAAAGGTAGAATAATTAAAGATTACATATCTTTCCTGCAACATGTTATCCATACCTAATTAACATATTCACTTGCAAGCAATGTCTTACTATAAGCTCTAACAATAAGCCTTTTCTACCTGACTAGGTTCAGATATTTGCAATTATTTCTTGAAAGAAAATAAAAGTTATATTTATTCAGTAATGCTTATTCTTCAGTTTCAATAAAAAGTTGCAGAGAGCTATATACAACAATAAAATATATAAGACAAATATGTATCCAATCAATTGTTTAAGAAATAATTCATTTTGGCAATTCATTATACTCAACAGAAGTATAATTGCATTAGTAAATCTAAGTGTAGAAAGAATATACAAATGGAATTGTGTTCACCTTAACTTACTAAGTAGAAAATATCTCTACAATAAGATGCAATTTTGGACACAAACCTTCTTATATGCTGTGATAATTTATTTATTTAGCATAAGGCATAAAATACATGGATACCAGCAATAAAGATGCATGGAAAGAACACATAATAGTATGAAACATAAAATTCTAGTATCAGAGTAATAGGTATTCCACATAGGTGACACATACCAGTGTACAAAATTACTTCATGCAATTTACTTGTAGAAGCTTTCTACAACTCTTCTGGCTGTATCAATCAGAAGTATTGCTAAGATGAATACATATAGGAGAGATAATTATACATATAGGCATTTTCCATACTTCCCATAATGAGGTTTTGTATCATATACCATATTTCCCTGAAAATAAGACCAGTATTATTTTCTTTTGGACCCCAAAATAAGCACGTCTTATTTTTGCAGGATATCTTACCCGCTTACCTTAGGAACAACACAGCCAGACATCCCATGCCCCGACACCTGTTGTGCCACTGCCCAACTTCTGAAGCTGCTCATGACCTGACACCATGTGGCTCATCGTGCTGGTGTCACTGCTTGTAGCAGGAGGCTGCTTTGCCCTGGTGAGCATGTGAACAGCAGCACTGGCAGCATATGCCATGTGGCTTCTTGCCGCGAGCAGCGGCACCAGTGTGACATGCCATGTGGCGTCCAATGGTAGGTGGGCTTAACTTAGGGCTTGTTTTTGGGGTAGGTCGTATTTTCGGGGAAACATGGTAGTTTACCTAAGCAAGAATCTTTGTTGCATAATGGAAGACTATTAATATTTTACTCTATAGCAAATTATGTCCACTTACTATTTAGCAAATATCTCCCCTTTCTTCTCTTTGACTTTCATTTTCAAGTCCATGTACTATATTGCCTTTGGGCTGTTCTTATGCCCTTTTTGTTAATTTGGGTTACAGAAAATTTACACTTTTTATAGTGCCTCCTTGAAGTCCTTGGAGGAAAGCAGTCACTTCTCAATAGTTTACACACATGCAAACCCAGACAAGCACTTTTTCCCTACCAAAATATTTGGGTAAGCCCTCCTTGAATGGGCAGAAATTTGTTTCCCAAAATCTTCTTTTCAAAACTAATCTCAAGCAGAATCTGAGGTAGGCTAATATTTAAGAAACTAAGTAACACACGAAAATAAATCTTTTCTTTCTGACTTATTAAGTATTATAATCATATGATCCATATGCAACAAATTCCAATAGTGAATAGTAGTAGAAATGTCACCTCTTGCTGTTTTTTAATAACACCTACTTGGGCAAAAAACTCAAGGAGTTTTTCAATTCTGCTCTTGCTTAAACACTATTGCTTTACCAGTGAGATGTCAGTGCCCTTCAGGAGGGCTGCCAACTTTCTTTATAGGATAATAAATATTCTACTATTACAATGTAACTTTTATCAGGCATATGTTTCCTAACATTGCAGAATTTAAGTCAACATTCCAGCCTATGTGCTAACATGATATGTTTCCACCAACCATTCCAGTGAGTAGAAGCTTCCTCAGGGGTAGCTCAGACCAGGTTTTACCAAATATATTCAGGTATGAAAATACTATTGCCATCATTCCACTCAAAAAATACTATTTTTAAAAAACAACATTTTGTATTTTTTAATTAATTTAATAAGGATCATAAAAGAAAAGCCAAATCCAATTCAAACTTCAAAAAAATATACAAACAGAAAAATGCAAATGAAAAAATATGAGGAAAAACAAAAGAACAAGGAAAAAAGAAAAAGGCTATTTTCAGCAAGTAAAAACAATTTTAATAACTCATAACCATATCTAAATACAATGTAATTTCCAAATAATTCATCAATCATTTTTTGTTAGCCAAAATCTAACCAAAGGGCAACCAAATGTAATTAATTTATTTTTTTAGCCCTAATCAGGTAAGCCAACCTTGTATTCCTTTCCTGAATTCTTAAAAAAAAATCCTTAACCTCTTCAAAAATGACCTGGAGCTGGCTTGCTCTTTTTCTGCATTTCAAATTTTCTGCATTTTTTATTTTTCTGTATTTGAAAGTTTTTTTAAAAAATTGCAAGTTCAATAGGTAAAGTGTATTCTTTTGCTTGCTGCTTCTCATAGAGGCTTTCAAAGCTATTACAGAGTCTTATGTATCATCAATAGAAAAAAATAAATCGGTTTCCTGTTCAATATCTGTAAATCTTTTTTAGGAAATAATTCATCCATCAGTTCCACTTCTGTTACTCCATCAGAGTGACTTCACAAATATCCAATGCAACTTATTCTTATTCTATAATTTCATCACAACAGTCCATTTTATCAATAAGGTCATCCATTTTGCAAAAGGGTGTTTAAAATTTAAAGACTTCTTTAGAAATTTCTGCTCCATTTTTTTTATCCTGTAGCTCCCTCTAGCATCCAATCTTCAAGGTCTCCCTATCATAAAAATAGAAAGGCAATTGCTATTTTCCCATGAGACAATTTCTTAATTATTTAAATTATAATCCCAAATCTGTTTGGTTCCTTACTCCATTGTTAACTTTCTAAGATCCATAAACTAAATGCCCTTTTGCTACATAATCCAAGAAATCATATATTTTCAAAACCAAATTTACACTGCCATCCTCAAAGGAAGAGGGAACGTACCAATGAACATAAGTATAAAAGCTTGCCAGTCCAAAGGGTCTTAATCTTTTGAATATTCAAAGAAAAGCAATAATCCAAAAATGTGATAAAAATGGGGCATAGTTAAGCTTAGTACCTGTAAAAGGCTCCTTTGTGAGTATGAGCTTGTTGAATTTCCCAGCTACGGCACACATAAGGAGTAGAATCACATGGATAATCTCAACAACCTGATAAGCTATTTTCAAAGGCACTTTGTCCCCAAAAAAATTAAGTCACTGTCTTTCTTTTCCATTTGAAATTTCGAGTATCAAAATCTTTTTGCCTTGAAATTCAAATTATTTTAAGATATTTTTTGTTCCTTCTTAATTTCAAAAAGACAACACCCACAGAGATTCTTTTATCTTCACTGCTGTTCAGAATCTCTCTCTTTGGTTGTAAAGCATTAAAATCCTAAAGTGATTAAGAATGTACAGCTTTTGCCAGTCAAGTGTCCATTAAAAGGGTACACAGCAATTATGGACACGTTGTAAATCCTCAACTGTCAATTTATTTGATTCACAATGGACTACAAGGAATTAAATTCCTTTTTTCTTTCTTTTTGCAAAGAACAGCTCTTCCACTTCATAAATAGATAATCCACCATTTTTAAAAAATTCTTCCAGAGAAAAGTTCTGTCAGCCAGAATCAAGTCCTGGCTGGCATTTTCATTGTTGTGCTATCTATAGGGCTTCTTGCAGAGACTTCTAACCAGCCTCACTCAGAAGCCGGCAGATTTAGCAACTATGAAAAATTTACCTTGTGACCAGAGGTGGGTTCCTACCGGTTCTATTCAGTTCTATAGAGTAGGTAGTAACTGCACGGTGATGTCATGGAGCCGTTTCTTTTGGTGGCTCCGTGCACGTCGCCATCTTGGATTTTGCTTCTGCGCATGCACAGAAGCTAATTTTTGACTGCCAGGTGTGCGCTCGCTCATGCACTTTGCGTGTGTGCTCAAGGCACGACCCTGAGTGAATCAGCAGTAAGAAGATTCAGAACCCACCTCTGCTTGTGACCAATCCTCGCATTTATAATCTTTGTAGGTCTGTAAATTAAATAAAAGCAGAAGTAAGATTGTAAGCATAATAACAGTTTCAGTTAGCAGTCACTTTAATGACTGAGTTTTCAGGCCCAATTATGGTCACTAAATGAGAACTCTTGAAAATCTTCTTACAAATTTAATCTAGAGGAGAAACATTTGAGACCTCACTTATTCTCCAACTCCTAACTTTTACCTATCAGGCCAATTTCTATCAAGCACTTTTATGCTTCTTCTCTCCTACCATTTCAAAATGGATACATGCCTGCCATCTAGTCAGTACTGTTTCCTGGTAACTGCTTGGCTAAGTTCCTGCAGCTTTTTTGGCAAAGTTTCAAAAGTGGTTTGCCATTGTCTGCTTCCTTGGCTGAGAGAGTGTGATTGACCCCAAATTGGCTTTGGGCCTAAGGAAGGATTACAACTCATGGTATTCCAGTTTCTTCACCACTATACCAAACTCTCCCATTAGCAAAGGATGCTTAGAATTGGGGAATGAGATTCTAGAATCTTTAAGAATATAAGAGCTAATTACTACAGAAGTAATATAAGTAGGTGCCATTTTAAAAGATTTCGCTTGGCACATTCACTAGTCAACCAAAATAGCACCAGCTCTCACAATGGTGTAAGAAAATTATGTAAAATATTGTTATCTAATACTTAAATGTATGTGTCAGGGAACTGCAGAAGAACAACCATGTGTTACTTTTTACACATTACAAAATTAAGTGCATATGGAGCCTGAAAACTCCTCTTTGTTTTATTAAAACAAATTTATCAAGTTGTTTTTCTATATAAATGTTATAAAAAAATTAAGATTTTATTGGGCATCTCAAATCTTTCTTTGAGAATAACACTTTAAAATATTATTTTAAGAATACCAAAACAAACATTTCCAGACTGGAAGGTAGCTTCAATTTCTAAAATTCCTGAAATCATTTTTCTTAACCTTGGTAACTTCCATATTTCTCTTCACACAGAGGTCTTTACGGGGAGGGGGGTGCTTTTCTTCAGGGCTTCCTGGACTGCCAATGCATCCTACCCCAAGGAGAATATCCTTTATATGAAAAAAGATCCTTCAAATGCAAATAGGATTCTTCTAACATTAGGAAAGTGCTACTCCTGTCATCTGTAGTCATTTGAGGCTTATTTCACAGAGGCTTCTTCATCTGTAATCCTTCTAAGAAATCTCATGGGACCACACAAAGTCCTGGAGAATGAGCAGTCTCTCGGTCAAGAACCCACACTGTTGTAAGCAGACAAGGTATTTTATAGCTTTAGAAGAGAAAAAAAAGATTGAAGAGAAATTCAGTTCCTTTGAACTTCCTCAGCCTTTCTCCAGACTTTTAAAGAGAAAGATGAATGTTAACAGGACTTTTCTTTCAACATTTATACCACCACTGAATAAAAGTCAAATTCATTCAAAATAGAACCATTGCTGGAATTATTTTACATTCTTAACATCCCCCCCTCTTGGGAGTGCATATTTATAGACTTTATAGGTATGCAATTTATAGACTAAGCTTCCCCCTCTTGTTTCCTTTGCAGGAAAACTTCTAAACCTGTAAACTCATAGAAGAACCATAAGGAACAAAAGAAAACACCTCTGTTATGTTTTTATGGCTCCTTACACTATAATATATTGCTTGTAACTAATAAAAGAAAATCTTGTAGCTATCTAGGATATGTTAACACATATGTGCTCCGAGGTTCAATTGTTGATATTGTTGATAAAACTAGAAGCTACAACTGTCATAATAGTTTATGTGGTGTTCATTTTGAGCAATATGTCTTTGGGGTTGGAAAGACGTTAATTCTTTCCCCAGTGATTTCGTAACTGACTTCAATCATACAGCTTTTTTTCTGTAGGAAACCATCTGATATCTGATAAATCCAATCTATATCAATAGACTAAATGTTTTTTTCCCTTTTTCTCTTGAAAATGTGAAGGCAAAAATATCTGCTTCTGATCACAGTCAATACTATTTGGATGCAATAGAATATCTGTAAATAGGAAAGTATTATTTTTCTCAATAATCTTACAAATTTCCAAAAATAAAGCTGATTTTTTGTAAGTTTGTTGTTTTCTCATTCATTAATAGGGACTCAATAGGATGTATAATTTTTAATATTCCTTTATTTTGTGAGCTTACCACTTTTTAAAAATTGTTAAGACAATTAAATGGCCATAGCTTCTTTGGCTTTGTTATTTGCCTTGAGAGTTGCATTCTGAATAAGTATTGTGTGAAAGGGACATGTGGCAGAAAATAGCCAGGCCTTTCCTATAGTTCTCAATACTGCCCTGTAAAAGCAGATACTTCACTCCTGAGACCAGATGATTCTCTGCTTCAAACAGACATTTATTCTGAGTTGAAGATGGATGGGCAACCATATTTAGCTTGGTCTGGGGGTTCCAGGTCTTGCTGCAACCATCTACTGTATTTAAAAGACCATATTAAAAAAATTGACAAGCATCCAATTCAAATTGATTCATGGTATTCCCTACTTCAAAAAAATGAATGAAATTTCCATAGTATCTCTTGCAGCTACAGTAGATACTCACTAAAGGAGATCTCAAAAAACAGTGAAAAGTATATTGACAAGGTGAATTCTGTATTCATTGTGCATCAGCAAAGCTAAGCATTTTCTTTGCACAGGCCTAATTTGTACATTTGCAGCCCTAAAGTAGCAGGGATTATTTTTGATAAAAATGTCTATAAAATAAGAACAAGTTCCCAAACTTTGGTATTATCTTTCTCCTTCTCACTATTGAAGCCACTTTATAGAGTTTTGTTGACCAATTGACAACTTACTTTTGGAGCAGGGCTTGAAATGCAAGGTAAAATTATTTAAAATAAAGTTTTACTACCTAATTCACTGAAAATTGTAAGAGTTCAAATCCAACATATCTGAAGAATAACAGATTGAGAAGGCTAAGTTAAAATCACATAGCAGAGGAATCCTTTGAGATTCATACCAGTCAGAGTCAATAATATCAGATTCAGTGGACAAACAGCTTTTCTTGACATAAGTATAGGTAGGACATAAAGTCGATTAAAACATTCTTATACATTTTTATACCTTATATAACATTATAATACACTTACACTAAGTTTCATATTCAATGTTTTATTTTTCTGGGATACAGTCTAAGGCAATGTTTCTTAACCTCAGTTATTTTCAGTTGTGTGGGCTTCAATTCCCAGAATTCCTCAGACAGCATAGGTGGCTAGGAAATTGTGGGAGTTGAAGTCCACACATCTTCAAGTTATCAAGATTGAGAAACACTGGTCTATTTTTTTTTTGTGGTATGCACATTTAATAAGAAAATGAAACACAATTGTGTTTGATGTTACAGGTAAGATGTCAATATGCTGGTAAAACTTTCTGATCTTTCTGGTCTTCCTCTCTGCATTACTGTATATGTGGCCCTTTGAGATTGAAGCTCTTCCAGACAAAAAAGGAAGAAAATAAATACACAGCATTCCATTGCCTCATTCATTCCAGTTCAGCAAACGTTCACAAGTGTCTCTGATGAGTCTATTGCTGCAGTTGGATGACTATGGGTGAGTTATGTTCCTCTGTTATTTAACTCCCATTTACTTGCCAATTTGGCACATTTCCTCTTCTCCTTTTTCCAGTCACCCCACAACTCATGCTTGCTTGCCAGACAAATTTCACCAAATTCTCAATGTTATAATTAAAAGCCACATTTAGTTAAAGTAAATTAGGAGTTACAATAAAGTGGAAGGAACATGTAAAATGAATAATTAACATGGTATAGACTTCGGCATCATAATTAAGATTAACTACTGAATATATTCAAACTAGATTAGCAAAAGCATTGAAAGCAGCAAAGAGCTCAGTGGGAAGTATCTATGCATTCACTAAATAATGTGTTATGAAGAGTGTTCCAAAAGCATTAAGCATAAGGTTGTCATATATAAGATGATTAAAGTTTTACACAAAAGAAACTGTAATTTCCAGTAAATGAAGTCATTTCATTTCCCTGTGGCTTCCACCTTTAGGAGTAGACTGTAAATGGAAATTGGCTCAATGTGAAATCTTGCTAAATAGAATATGAATCCCCTTGTCTTAAGCTAATGAGTCCTGGATACTTGCAAAGAAACACACACAATCTGAATTTAACCACATGGTTGCATCAGGATTTCCCCAGGAGTTCCACTTTTCATTCAAATTAACACTTCCATTGCTTTACAATCAGATTTTTATCTCCTCCCCCACCTCCAAATTGTATATATCTATACTTGGAAATGATATCACTGTATCTGTTCCCTGTTAATAAAACACTGCAGCTTTTAAAAAAATGCATAGCAATTATTGGTACAATAGTAATCCCAAAAAATATAAACACAGACAATAGTGCACCTCTTTTAATCTGAAAATGAAAATTGAAAACAGAATAGAATCCTCTATCAGCATTCCCCTGATATGAATAACACTAAATGGGGAGGGGGTAGAGAGAGAGGGAGGGAGGAAGGAAAGATCCATTCAAGTCATCAAGTCATATTTGATATTTGAAGGCAAACAAATATGATTAAAATGCTTTGCGATTTATGATATACAGTGATACCTCAGTACTTGTGCTTAATTGGTCCTGGGAGGCACAATAAGTACTAAAAAGGATGAATAGAACACAAACCTTACCACATACTCTGGAAGGACTTTCTATTTGTCCTTTTTCGTGCATAAGCAACCTTCCTAGCATGGCCGACTTGCTGTCTTCTCCCATGCAACTCTCTGGTTCCTTTTAGCAGCAATCTTTCCAGGATGGCCAACTCCCTGTCTGCCCTCTGCAGTTGTCTTCCACTTCTTTTTGCAGCACATCAAGTACCAAACAAAGATAAGTCCTGGGACAACATTTTTGTGGCAAAATGTGTTGAATACCAAATTTGACTAGTTTTGAAGCAATTGAGTACTGAAGTACTATATTTTTTTAGCTTGTTTAAAGTGTCCATAAATATGAAAATGTCTGGAATTGCTTCATATAGTGAAAATAATGGAATGAAAACTTTAAGAATTGTAGACTGTTCCACTATTCCTATAGTTAGATACTTTCAAGGCTTCACAGAAGTAGAGTTTTGAAATATTTCCTTGTATCTCTTTAAAGGTGGAAGACTCAGTAGGAATGAGAAAACAATCTTCAAATTGTCGAGCAAAGATCCTAAGTTGGGCAGAACATATGCTGGAAATGTTGTACTGAAATTTAACAATAAAACCTTTGAAATCTTTTTAGAAAGTAACCATTTATCTGTTCCCTAGAAAAGCTTAGCATTTTCTATGCAGAATCTGGTTGTTCAGGATTATGGTTTATTGGCAACATTTTGTGAAAATATTTCATCAAGTCAGCTAAAACAGACTGACCCAGAGATACGATGTTACAGAGATAAATAGTACTCATAGTCTCACTACTATTCTTAATAGCAAAAGCGGATCATCCAGAAGTTGTAAATGGCAGTCTGATATTCATTCACTCATAGTCAAAAGTCTTGAGCCTGCATCAGTTATGAAGAATTAAAAAATAAGATTTGACCCAAAAGTACATATTAGACCTAAAAGTATATATTATCCTTGAACTTGTATTCAGAACTGAGAGCTGATAGAATGCTTACTTGTATTGGAAGGGCTAGCAGAGAATTGTAAAATTAACCTGAGTGAATAAAATTAAGGCTTATCCATAGCTTCAGTAAAGCATCTGAGAATAGAGTAAGTGAATGAAGCTCAAAACAATGTTAGCCTTGCTGTCACTTTTCAATCCCGTTAAGCAAATCAGATGTTGGAAGACAACTGCTTACTAATCAATAGAAAAATATCAAATCACATTAGCATATGAGAGTTAATGATAATGGCCCATTCACAGGCTGATCTGGGATCTTAATATACATTTTGGAAAAGCTCTTTGTGTCTACTCATTAAATGAGGGTTGAGATTTAAATTTGCACCAAGCCAGGGTGACAAGTCCCGAGTTAGCAGCTTGAATGGGCAAGTAGGCAATTTGGTATAGATTCTTTGAAGAAAAAAATTCCAGGGTTTTCAGAATCAGTATTTTTAATATTACATCTTTTCACTCTCTGATCACTTGTTTCCTTGTCTGTAAGATTAAACTGCTATCTTTATCCTTGACAAGCACATCTTCTTAAGGGAATAATTCAGGGACATCAAATTGTTAGTGTGAGTGCAGCATAAATCAAACACCTAGGGCCATACCTTACCTGCAGTATTCTATATTAGTGAATGAAAGGTCACCCTTCTAAGAGAACTTTTCAAGAAACAACCCAAGGAGAGCAGACCAGCAGAGATAGTAAAAGTGCCACTCTGAAACCCTCAAGCAAATGTGCCAGGCAGTGGAGTTAATGTCACCTCAAGTACAGTCTCACTCCATTTACTTAAGATTGACATATTCAAGATAGAGAATGACAAATAGCAGATATCAGAGGAAAGGTTTTAGGAATGAATGGGTGGGTGGGTGGACATGGATGAAATAAAAGGGAATGATGTGAGGGTCTGAAACCATTTATACACACAGAAACTAGGGATTGGGTTGAACAAATAGAAGAATTGAAATAATATATGCATTGGAGAAAAGGTAGGATCATAAGAAAAGAGCAAACAAGAAAAGCAAAATATGGCCTCTAATAACAAATGGAAGAGTAAACTAATGCTAGCTGAACAGGAAAAAAAAAGAAAGAATGCAAAACAAGGATCAATCACCCAGTTTGAATAGGTGATTAAATTCTATGGCTAGTAGAATCGCTCATGTTAGAGAGCCTAGCACAAATTCAACTCCCACCATGTTCAACGTAAAATAAATGCATTGTTGATTATCTGTGACATTGAAAGCAGCGAAGCAATTGTTAAACTCAGGCATTCCACCTGCGAAAGAAAACATTTATGTGGCACTTGTGATAAGGATGTAAAATTTTGCTAGGATCGATTGAGATTTCACTCCATTCACAGTTGATTCATGGCAGAACAAACTTTGACAAGAGTGAAAGAAAGAACACATAGCAGTAACCAGGCTCAAAAACACTCCAGTAAGGAACCTGTTTTCTTACAATTCTTCAAATAAAGCATTCAGAAATCTATCCACACAAGGAACCAATCATCAATGAGACTCAAAAAACCAATTAGAAACAAGTATTTTTGGAATTTCGTCAAAGTGGCCCAATTGAATGATATACCAGTCAAGAACCAACTTTCTTCAACTCCTGGGACACGAGCCAATCAGAGAACAGCTGGCTCAAATGCAAGAGCCCAATCAGTCTTTGTTCAGTTACCTGGAAGCTGCCAAAAATTGCAATATAAAGCAGTTTACTCTGCCTCTAAAGATGCAAACCACAGCTGCTGGCAACATTTCAAAACAAAAGAAAAACTAGATAGACCATGTCCATTTAATCCTAAAATTCATCACTTTCATAATTTTGCTATATTTCTTTTTTTTTAATCTCACTTTTTAAAATTTCCTCTGTTTATTGTTACATTATTCTGTTTTTCCATAATTTAATAATGTTAATTAACCTAAAATGGAATATTGCGATAGGTAAATATTTAAAACAAGTTTTAAAATGATTCCATTTTCAGCAATCCACATATTTTTAATGCAGCTTTATGAAAAGAATAGGTGTTGCAATGGGATTAGGAAGCTCTTCTTGAAAATTAAGATAATTGCATTGTAGCAGATTGGATATTCAAATATATTTGCTATGTAGTGAGGTATTTGTTTCTCTTCCATTGAGCAAATTGCATTGCTGACCCCATAACATATAAACCATGTTTGTCATTGAGAGAGCCACCACATCCATCAGTAAGTGATCATTTACTTGATCAGTAATAAGTGTGAATTATATCCCGCAATGACATTCTACTATTTTATGGAACATTATGTAAGCACAGCACCAATATGATGTCAGGAAGAATTAATTGGAGTCAGATGGCTTAATTTAAATAAACAGAATTTTGTCAAATTATATAAGCATCAGAAAGCATAAATGGATTTTCTAAATAAAAAATGGCTCTAGACGAAAGCTTTGCTTATTTGAATTCATGTAATTGAAACTAAAAATAGATTTAAAATCAGATTATTTTTCTTCAGGAAAAGGAGATAATTTCTCCCTGTAAATGAAGAAGAAGAAAAAAAGAAAAAGAACCGGTAGGAAATAAAGGATCCAGATTGCATCTTTCAGTGACTATTTCTATATTTTGTTTATCTACATGTAGATCACAGTTCCTCTCTCCCTCCTCCAGGGAAGAGTTTATGAGGTTTAAATAATATGCAGCCTGTTTGTTCAATGATATTTTCACCATCTGAAAATAGAAATGTCAGAAGCTGAACAGATACAATGTTACAGGACCCTTTTAAATGGCATCCAGAAATAAACAAACATGGATATATCTGAAGCCCAGCTGCTTTGTTTTTCATTGGCTGCCGAGTGCCAACAACCGAATCTGAGAACACTGAGTGACTTGAGAGTTACTACAATATTTTGACTCACATGTACTCTTTATTCACACTTCATTCACACTTCAATTCTTCATTTCTGGGGAAGATGAACAAGAAATGTAACACTTAGTGTACATTTCCACCTACTCTAATTTAGTTTCCCCCCTGTTTCTCCTCTCATCCAGAAAGCAAGCAGGAACATAGCTTACTGTATAATATCATTGAGCAATGACAACAGGATTGGCCAGGAACAGATTTCCGTTGTCTAAAAGCTAATTGCCCTTTCCATACACTGTGAGAAAACATTTAACTTCCATTAATGTGGCAAGAAAGAAAGTGAAGAAAGGCCCTTAGGTTAAGCTGCATATACATCAGCAACGGTATCTTTACATTCCTCTATTAAACAGTGGTTGTTGGTATGGTGACATGTTATAAGTTCTTTTTCTTTTCTTTTTGTATACAGGGATACTATCTCAACCTAGGTACTAATTAACTAATGTAAAATAACTACAAAGCTCACTGTTAGCAAAAACCCTCAAATTCAATGTTAAATGAAACTAGAAGAATTTTGAAATAACCATCCATAGCCAATCATAACTTTTCTATTGCCAGAGCCAAAAAAAGAAATGATAAAAGATCTGTTATAACATTTATTGTTGTGGTAGGTTGCATAGTCAGCCAGATGTTTACACTGGATTTGGTTTTTTTTAATCCAACTATCAAAGTCCTGGGATAGGCAAATGTTGTTGTGTGCTGGTGTTAAGGGTATTGTCGTAAATGTAAATGTTTGAAGTAAATGTTTGAAGTAAACTGCCTTTTTGTATTTGACTGACGGTGATTTTGTCAGCGCTGATGGTATTTAAGTGGTGCTCCAAAAGTTTTGGAATTGGACCCAATATACCTATTACTACTGGTATTATTTTTGATTATTATTTTTTTGCCAAAGTCATTCTACTTCTACTCACAGGTCTTTGTGAGTTTTCTTCAGTTCTTCAGTTCTTCTCTTCTGCTCTCTCCAGGGTCTGCAACATCCATTAGCCAAACTTTTTTGTCTTTTTTTATCAACAATTGTTAGGTCTAGGATGTTATATGTGGTAAGTGCTTGTCTGTTTGAATTCTAAAATCCCACAGCATTTTAACTTCTTCATTTCCTATTATTTTGAACCCATCAGTTCTCACTTGCTGGCAAATGGTCTTTCTTGCAAATCTTTCAATGTACCATTGTTGCTATTTTTGTTATGCCATTGTTTGTAGTTAATCTGTGCAATCTTCTTGAACTGTTATTATTATTGTGATTCATTGCACAGTTAGCCAGATGTTCAGACTGGGTTTGGCATTTTTGTCTACCTATTAAGTAGGACCTGGGACAGGCAGATTTGGATGTTTGAGGATGTTATAGATATTGTCTATATGGAGCAAAGATTAATAATATCACAGGGCAACACTTTTTTACTTTTTGAATGTTGTCTAGAGTTCTACAACTGCTTTAGGGTATTTTTGCACTGCCGAATCAGGAAATGGCATCTGTTTCTCTCCATCAGGTCAGGTTTTTGTGCTACGTTGATTTGAAAAAAATCAGATTTTCTGACAAAGTCGATTACAT
>JANHFT010004447.1:71335-84888 GCA_032467955.1 Pseudoxenodon macrops | reverse complement strand
CGGTACGGCGAACCAGGCCACATGTCCGGTAACGGTTCTATCGAACCGGACCGAACCGGGAGCATTTCACCCCTGGGTGAATGCCACCATTAGTAAAATAAATATTACAAAAAGCAACAATTAAAAGCTACTTAAAAGCTGATGGAGAGATTATTTGCCTCCTTGAGAGAATCAGAGGCCAGCTGCCTCATGGCTGGCCTTTATCCTATCAGTGCAAGTCTGCAAAAACTTGGAAACCACTATAGAGTTAAGGGCAATTGAAATTGAGAGTATCTCACACACAGGCTGGAGGAAACATCACTGAAACAAACAGCAGCATCTGAAGCAAACTGTAATGGTGCCAAGATGGCTGTATACTTGATGACATAGTCACACAAATTTGCCAGAATTCTTTTATTTATGCCAGCATGTCTGATGCAAAGACATGCATGCAATTTACATGATTATGTCAGCATGCACTTCTCACTAACCTTGCTTTTGTCTGAGGTTAAGAGCAAAAGCAAAAAAAAAAAAAAAGGTGAATGTTTATGTCATAGTTGCACTTGGGGAAACACCCTTCGATGAAAAGCATCTGCAAACATTTTACGGAGCTGTTGCATTATTAAAGATATTCATTCCATGGTGGACTATCAAGCATGCATTATTGTTTCCTGATGGCAGATGAGCTTCAATAATTGAAGCAACGTGAGTAGGTCACGTTTTTAATGGTCAGTTTGAACCTTAATAGATAAAAAACTTATTTGTAAAGATTAGGGCACAGTATTGGATCCATAACTGTTCTTGACCAGGAAAATGCTTTGCATTTAAGAGTGAATAGCTAATTCCAATCTTCAAACATCAGGACTCAATGCACAAGCTTTTTGACCAAACAGAGGCAAATCTGGCAAATATAAAAAAAACACCAAACCTAATACCTTTTAAAGAAAAGAGCCAAATTTCCTTGAATTAAGTAAACTACTAGAAGTGTATAAGTTTACATAATGCACCAAGATAGAAACTGTGGCTTAGAAAGTGCAATGTTTGGATTCACATGTTGTGCTATGCCAAGCTTGCTTGCAACTATATTATGGCTTAGTGCAATGTGTGAAACAAGTCACTGCCTTTCTAACAAGTCAAAGAACTGCCTTTCTCACAAGTCAAAGAAAAGATAAAGATGGAGCAGAAAAAGTGAAACTAGGTCACAACTGTCCACACTAGTGACAGTGGGAGCAGCGGGAGGGCGTCAGGGGGAGGATGTCAAAATCTGTGAGATGGCCAGTGCAATGTCATAATCAGAGCCCTAAGCGTTTTGTATGTGCAGTGCAAACACATAAAGAAGTAGGCTTTGTGCCATCACGTTGCAAATTTTGACACTCATCCCCCAATATTATAGTTCAAAATATACATTGGTAGCTATATGTGTTTGGGCACACAGCACCAGATTCCCTAGCCCCGTGATGGTGAACCTTTGGCACACATGGCATGTAGAGCCATATCTGCCGGCTCAGGAGCCATTGCCATAGATCAGCTCCAGCGCACATGCGTGTGCTGGCCAGCTGATTTTTGGCTGACCACACCCCCCTCCCAGAAGTCTCCACGGCCTGTTTTGAGGTAAGTGAACGGCTCGCATGGAGGCTCTGGGAGGGCATTTCTGGCCTCTGGAGGGCCTCTGGGGGGGGGAAGGTCGTTTTCGCTCTCCCCAGGCTCCTACAAAGCCTCTGGAGCCTGGGAAGGGTGAAAAAAACCCATGCCATTGCGTGGCAAAGTTGGGGGAGCGCGGGTGGTGGTGGTTCACGGGCAAATGCGCGGGGCATGTTGAATTATGGGTGTGGGCACATATGTGTGCAACCTCCCCACACACACACACACTCCCCTCACTTTTGGCACGTGATGGCAAAAAGGTTAGCCATCACTGCCCTAGTCTGTTGTTTGAACCTCTAGTCTAGATCTTGGCATGGAAGCTAGATTTTGAAGGCCGAGGACTTTAGCAATTGAAATCCAAGCAGGATGAAACATAAGCAGTGAAATAGCTGGTACCAAAAAGCAACCATTTTTCAGGGGCTCAGAACCCCTGAACAACCCCTGTTCTGGCCCCAGATTTTCCCCAGAGTCAAGTAAATGACTCTGTGAACCATTATTTTAATTCCCCCAATATCCCCACAAAAGCTTCATTCGAAGGCAATAAGGGAAATTAAATGCCCTATTTTTGCAGCCTAACAGGACCGATGAGTCGCTTCCAGTGGGCACAGGTTCTTTAAAAGGAGCTAAATGGGCTGAACTGCGACTTATATGGCATTTTAAATTTTTTTCTTGAAGCATGAGGAAAAGATAATAAGATTTTTCACCTCATTTCATTAATGGTTCTAAAAACCCACTCAGGAGTAGGAAGGAACAGAAGAGCCGACAGGGAGGAGAGCAATAATGTGGGGAAACTGACAATGGTTGCTACTGACAGAAGCCAAGCATTTGAAGTATTTTACGTGCTTCTGGGAGATGGTATAGTTGCCATTGCTATGGCAACAGATTGCTTACATTCATTCTTGGGAAGGATAAAAAAGATAAATAAATAAAAAAAGAATGTGGTGCAGAGGATGGGAGATGTGGTTGGGAGAAAAATATACCAGCTTTGTGCCAGAGGTCATTTTCCATAAAAGCCAGAAAAGGGGATACCAGTAAAGGCCTATTATCCATCTCAAGCTGATTTAATTGGCTGGGTTTTTGTTAGGCCTCTTAGCCAACATAGAAAGTAGCAGACGATAGCTCCAAAACTTAAAGACGGCATAAACTGACAGAGAATAAGCCTAGAAAATTCCCAACATGCTCATTCAGAATCTTAAGAATTGTTTTCCAACGTATTGGGATCGTGTCAGGCTGCAGAAAGCTGTTTTAAATCTTCGTTAGACCTGCTCTTAATATCCCTGGCTATTAAGAAATTAAGGAAGCAGGCACCAAAAACAAAGCTATTTCAGTAATATCCTAGATATCAGAGTACAGGTTGTCCTTGAGTTACGACCACAATAGAGCCCCAAATTTCCAGTGCTAAGCAAAACAGTTGTTAAGTGAGTTTTGCCCCATTTTATGAGCTTTTTTTTTTTGCCATAGTTGTTAAGTGAATCATTGCAGTTGTTAATTGATTCTGATTAAAAGAGAAAGAAGGAGAACACTTAAGAAATTAATGGAAAGAAGAACAGAAAAACAATCTCATCTCAACTCTGTTTAATTGTGTTATTATATACAGTACATTGGGATAAATCGGTGCTTTTCAAATTTGGAAACTTGGACTTCAACTCCCAACTAAGGAATTCTGGGAATTGAAGTGCGCACACATCTTCAAATCGCCAAGTTTAAAAAACAGTGTTTTAAATGAAGGATTCAAAAATTATTAAGCTATCTGCAGGGTCATTTGAGCCTCCTGCTGCCCTGCTGATAAAGAACAAAATGTTTATTTCCCACCATATTAATTTAATATATTTGCACAACACAAGCGAGCAATCCCTCATGCCCTATTCTCTCTTCCTATATATGACCATGAATTAATTTAAACATTAAGGTGGGCATGTGGGATAGTGGTGGAAAAGAAATAAAATATAATTACCTAAAACCTACCTAGTCAGAGACTCATTTATCCTCTCCTCTGTGCTCTTTTCTTTATGCCATTAGTTGCCATCAGTGCTTTCAGTATACAAAGGATAAACTGTAAGCAAAAATAGGTGGACAAATAGCCATTTTAAAGCAGGTGTACAAAAATAACCATTTCCCCATATCTGCAACAGTGCAATGCATAGTATAACATACACTTTACTGGAATAGCTAAAGACTAGGTTTGGTCTGAGTTTAGCATATGCAGTTAGGATATGTTCCAATGTATTGTGTTAGAATATGTTCCAATGCACTGTACCAGAGGTGGGTTCCTAACGGTTCGGTCTGGTTCTACCAAACCATTCGTAACTTGGTGGCCCGGTTCGCTAGAACTGTTAGCAACCCTGGCCTGTCAAGCCCCCGAGCTGGTTCTTTTGGTGGCGCCATAGTTGGATTTTGCTTCTGCGAATGCACGCCCCTGAGCAAACTGACAGTAAGAAGATTTAGAACCCACCTCTGCACTGTACCTGGTAAATTTAGGTTCAGTTATATACCTGGCTAATCCAATTACCTACTTTGAGTGTCGTGGCTGGTGTTATTTGCATCAGATTCTCAAGGTCCATTTATTGGTCCAAACATTTAATTGTATCCTTGCCTTTCCTGGTATTGCTATTTCTCTTCTCCAAATTCAGTGTTGTATGCATTGTGTCACAGTACTATAGCAGAGCCACACAGAGCAACCAGAGGTGGGTTTCAGCAGGTTCTGACCAGTTCTGGAGACCCGGTAGCGGAAATTTTGAGTAGTTTGGAAAACTGTTAAAATACCTCCTCTGACTGCCCCACCTGCATCCCCATCTATTCTCTGCCTCCTGAGTCCCAGCTGATCGGGAGGAAATTAGGATTTTGCAGTATCCTTCCCCTGCCACGCCCACCAAGCCAAGCCCGCCAAGCCACTCCCTGAGAACCGGTAGTAAAAAAATATTGAATCCCACCACTAAGAGCAACTGAGATGCTTCACTGGAATTTAGCATTAAAAACAAGGAAGTAGTTGGGTTCAAAGAAAATTATCCTGAGTGTTTATTGCAGTAACCATAGTTATGAAGGATCGTCCTTTTTTTTAGAAAGCTGTCCTTTAGATTTATATATAATTTAATATTTGTTTTCTTGGTTTTCCTCTTGAATGTTCCATTGTAAAACAGAATTAGCAACATAAAAATAATATTTTAAATTTACAAACCCCTTTCAGGTGTGTCCTTTATTTTTCCCCCAAGCAAATATGTTCATTGTAAATGCCTATGTTAAGCTGCCAGCAAGCAAGCTGTTCTACTATAGTTACGTTGTGCATGATAAATTCTACATTGAAAAGAATGTTGGGAATAGATTACTTCCAAGGTCTCTTCCTACATTCTAACCATGTTTGCACAACACACTCAAATAAGCTCTTGTTGTTCAACATGCTAACCTTAGAAAATAAATCTTACAAAGAAAATGGAGGCTGCACTCTTTCGTTTAGATGTGAGTGGGATCAAACCTAATTAAACTCTTTGCTTAATCTTCTGAAATTGATCTTCCCTGCACCCAAACAAAACCCCCTGTAATCCCAATTAAATCAAAGAGTAGAGGCTCCTTACAGCTCACATTCAGAGGTGAGATTCAGCAGGTTCTGACCAGTTCTGGAAATTTTGAGTAGTTCGGAAAACCGGTAAATACCACCTCTGACTGATCCCGCCCCCATCAATTCTCTGCCTCCTGAGTCCCAGCTGATCGGGAGGAAATGGGGATTTTGCAGAAACTTTCCCCTGGAGTGGGGAGGGAATGGAGATTTTACAGTATCCTTCCCCTGCCATGCCCACCAAGCCACGCCCACAGAACCGGTAGTAAAAACAATTGAATCCCACCACTGGTCACAATACAACCCTAACAAGGGAATTGCAACATAGTAACAAAGTGAGAAACTCGAAGTTCCATCTTCAATCACGGACAAGCCCCCAATTATCTCAACATTCTACCTCCTTAACAAGGGACTTCCCCAGTTCTGCTGCTACCTCTGAAAGGGCCCTTTTGTCTACCAATAGAACTAACCTCAGATACATAGACAAGGACCTAACTAGCTTCTCCTCAAACTTTTCTCAGCCAATCAGATCTCTAGAATGTTTGGCCTCGTAACCCTCAAATTGTATGAAAAACCTTATATTTTCCATTGTTCAGAATCCCTCTTTCTTGTAAAGCCAGCACCCAATATCAGTGTTAGGTTCTGTAACTCTGAATTTTCCATGGCAAATCTTTTTCCCCTTTATTGTTTTTCTTTTCTTTATTAAGATGCTGTACACATTTGATTGTTGTTGTTGTTAGCTGTGAAGTCGTGTCCGACCCATCGCGACCCCATGGACAACGTTCCTCCAGGCCTTCTTGTCCTCTACCATCCTCTGGAGTCCATTTAAGCTCACGTTGACTGCTTCAGTGATTCCATCCATCCACCTCCTTCTCTGCCGTCCCCTTCTTCTTTTGGGAAAGATTGAGGGCAAAAGAAGAAGGGGACGGCAGAGAAGGAGGTGGATATATTTCAAAGAATATATTATGACTGGTCAGATTACTAAGATTGTACAATTTTAACACTCAGTATAACATTAGCAAAAAAAGTAGAGTGAGTGGTTTTCATAATAGGAAAAAAAAGTATAAATTTTTGAGTAGAATGCCAAAACCTCCATTGTACTATTATTTATACATCTTAAAAAGAAAAAAAATTGAATGTAATATAATACATATTTGATTCCTGACATCCCTCTTCATTGTGGTCCAACTGATTTGCAATACCTGTTATCATAAGGTTTTAAAAAACATATTCTAAATGTTTGTGTGATAAATAATATATACGGAAGCCATTCTTGCTTAAATTTATTTAAACCACTGCTGTGTACATACACTGTTAGTTTCGCCATTGCTGCATATTCTTCAAATTTAAGCTCCCAGTCAGATATTGTCAGTATTATGTCTTTATTGCAATGAAGTGCATCTCCAGCATTATTCAGACCAATTTATTTCAGCTAGATTCCAATTGGAGGGACAAATATAAATCACATTATTTTATTTATTGCTGCTGCCTTATGCATGTGCAATGTTAGGAAATCCCTCGTTAAGACTGGCACAAACTGAGAAGGAAACCAAGGATGCGCAACTTTAATTGGCTGGGTTTCTCCTGAAACAAATGAATAAAATCTTCCTTAACTGACAATTCTGTATTATTATAAGCCAAAGCCGTCAACTTAATGATTTTGCTACTCTCTGTTGACAGGGCCCTGTACGTATCGTTATTCAATGATGCCATTGAAATCCACATTTTTGAAAATTCTAAATTGAAATGTAAATCCCAAGTGGAAATCAGCTATGATTTTTCTTAGCAAGGATCGTATGAGCTCTTAAGAATTCCTTCCAATAGTTTTCGGTTGGCTGAAGAATGAGTTGAGGGAAAGTTCAAAGAAATACATGCTGGTGGCCGAAGAGGGATAGTTAGCATATAGGTCATCCTCAACTTACAATGGTAATTGGGCCTGGCAATTACAGTCGTAAGTTGGTAAATACCTGATGGGTATGAGGGGAATGACTGAGGTGAGTCAGGATAATGTTCAACAAACTTTATTCAATAACACAACTAATTCCTGACTGAGGGAACTCCGGTCGTTTGACAGCTTTTTATACTACGAGCTGTCAGACGATCAGCCAATCGTAGCTCTCCAGATTTCCCTCCACCAATGGGTGTCCTGGCAACTGCTGACGTCAGACGTAGAACCCTCTGAGAGGACGCTACACCCCTCCCTTCCTGGACGTTGCAAACGTAGTCTGATAGGTACACAGGCGTACGTCTTTCCCTGGTTGAGCACCTCAGTTCTGTTGAGGACGTCAAGGGAGTTGGATCGGTCAAGGCTTCTGGAAATGTCTCTGCTGACGTCAGATGTAGAATCCTCTGAGAGGACGCTAAATAAGTCGTGATGATCGTAAAGTGGGTTATCACATGAGCGACCTCATTTTACAACCTTTGTTGCAGTGGTTGTTAAGTGAATATCACAGTTGTCAGTTAAACCCACTGCTTGCCATGGGTGGTTTTGCCAGCAACTAGAGGAAAACGCCGTTTTTTGGCAAAAAATGTTGTAAATTGGGACGCTACAAATGGCTGCAAATGCAGACCAGTTGCTGAGTATTCAAAATGCAGTCATGTGACTGGGTTTGTGTGTGTGTGTGTGGTAACTTCAAACAGTTCCTAAGAGACCAGTCATAAATTGAGGATAACCTACGGAAGGCCAAATCTTCCTCTTTTATAAAAGTTTAAGTATTTTTGCACTAAATGAGCAGTTTGTGCTGCCACCACTCACCCACACGTCAGGGTTGGTGTCAGATGAGGGTTCTGAATCTTCTTACTGCTGGTTTGCTTAGGGTCGCGCCTTGAGTACATGCACAGCAGTCAAAAACTAGCTTCTGTGCATGCGCAGAAGCAAAAATCCAAGATGCCGGTGCCCATGGAGCCACCGACAGAACTGGCTCCATGACGTCGCCACGGAGTTACTACCTACTCTATAGAACTGGTAGGAACCCACTTCTGGTTGGTATAGAGAGCTTTATTCAGTCTGTTCCCTCAACAATTCCATTTCAGGTTTTCAGCTAACCCCCCAGCTGCAAGCCTAGCACGGTAATTGGCTCGTGACCAAATAGATAACCAAAAGCGAAACAGGCTTACAGTCAAACCAAAACAGTCTTGAAAATAAAGGTTTTGCCTGGATAGGTTCCAAAAACAAACAGCTCAAAATCCCCTCTGAGGTTAGGGGCCTCCACTGAGGTTTGTCAACAAATCCGGTGGTCCAGAGTTTCAGGGTTTGCAAGAAGTCACAGGAATACTCCAAGTCAAGAGTTCGAGGAGGGGGGGTCATTTTCATTGAAGCCACAGGAACAAGCTCTAGACTAACATTCCAGGCAATGGCCAATTAGTCCACCCGACAGATAATTGGCTGCTCCAAGCACGAACATAAATGCTCTTCACAACTGAATTATATCCATGAGCGGCAGGCAACACAACACAAACAACCATCTGACATGACCCACATACATTGCTTCCAGCAATGCCTCCCTCTGCCTGCCGTGCCCCTCCTGGTGCAGCCCATTAAGAGGGGCGGGGCCTTTTCCCTATCAATCTGACAGATCTACGCCTCTCTGCCCTGCATGCTCTAGCATCTACCAAGGCTGGCAGCTCCTCCAACTCTTCCTCATTGGCCTGCGAGCTCTCCCAGATGAGGCATGTTCAGACAACAACTCAAGGTCAGCAATACTGGATGTGCCAGGAATGTTCTCATTCTCCCCCAAGGCCTCTGAGGAAGACATGGGAGACCCATCATCATTTCACAGCTGTTTCCAAACCACGTGAAAAACTATAACCGTATTGTCCCAAAGGTGCTTTTTCAAGAGGCAACTGGACTTTCTGGTTTTTCTTCTCAGCCAAGAATCTTCTTCAGCTTCTTCTTGGATGAGCTGAAGAGCTGAAGAAGCTTCTTGGACGAGAAGCGAAACGTCTTCAAAGAAAAACCAGAAAGTCCAGTTGCCTTTTGAAAAAGCATCTTTGGTACAAACCATGACCTGGATGACTGAGAACCACTATAGACATATAACTGTATTATTATTTTCCAGTTTTATTGAAAGACCTAAACTTTCATGGGCTCCAGATCACTTCATAAGGTGTGTGGATTGGCTCGACCAGTGATGGCTAACCTTTTTCTTCTTGCGTGCCAAAAATGGCAGCACATGCACTAGCATGCGCACGCGTGCTGACACACAATCCCCCCACACACACTGCACTGTGTATGCGCATGCGCCCTCCCCCAATTGGGTTGTTTTTCGCCCTCCAGAGGGTTCAGGGAAGCCTCCTGGAGGCAAAAAAGGACCCTACGGGCAAACCGGAAGTTCGGGAATGGACTTCCGGTTTGCCTGTTGGGCCATTTTTTACCTTCCGGAGTCTTCAGGGAAGCCTCCTGAAGCCTCCCGAGCCTTCAGGGAAGCGGAGGATGAAAAACGGCCCTACGGGAAAACCAGAAGTCACTTCCAGTTTGCCCATTGGGCCATTTTCTACCCTCCGGAGGCTTCAGGGAAACATCCTGAAGTGGCAGAAAATCAAGGCAGAAATTCAGCACTGGAGCTGACAGGGCAGATCCCAGAGGACCAGTTCAGGGATGTGGCCAGCCGACCGTCACTGCCGGTTTAGCAAGCGGAGGCAAATCTCCACTAACAGTTCTATAGAACCGATCCGGACTGACATCAGAGGTGGCAGCAACCTACCTCTGATGTCAGTCCAAGTGCAGTTTGGTATGTGGCTCGCTCCTTCTAGCTGGGTGACCTTGAGGCAGCATCCCGAGGAGACACAGCACTTACTTTTATTTCCCCAAGCATTCCCCGCCCCCTTCATTCCCCATCCCTACAGTTCATGGCAGTCTGTCACCGCATAGCAGTGAAGCACAAGCAAGCATAAGGTGGAAGCTGACAGATGCTGGAGAAAGAGAAATAAATGTTGATGGGTTACTGCAGTTCTTAAAGAGAAAAGAGAGATAAAGCGCTAGTCTTGATGTGCAGAAAGCATACATTTCAATCCTTGCATTTCCATCTGGGAAAAAAAACATCCAATGTAGAAGGTTGGAGTCAGCTCCTTAGAACACAAATCAAGGAAAGATCCAACTTAGAAATAAGGAGAAATTTCCTGACAGAACAATGAATCAGTGGAACGACTTGCCTTCAGACGTTGTGGGTGCTTAAGAAGAGATTGGACAGCCATCTGTCTGAAATATTATAAGGTCTCCTGCTTGAGAAAAGGTTGGACTAGAAGATTGCAAAGTCCCTTCCAACTCTGTTATTCTGTTATTATTACTAGCCAATAAAATTTTACCTGGGTTCTCTAGGACAGTATTATTATTATTATTATTGTTGTTGATGACGTTGATGTTGTTATTGATCATTGCACAGTTAGCCAGATGTTCAGATCAGGTTTGGCATTTTTGCCTACCTATCGAGTCCTTACCAAGGATCTTATACTCCGAAAAATACGGTATCTCTTTTATTCATTAAACATGAAACTTAGTCAACTGATCATTTAAAAATGTATCACAAATATCATTGACTGGCGCTGATGGTTGATACGGGTTGCTGCCAGCATCTAGGTTGATGATGATGATAATAATAATATTACTTTAGTCTAAACGTATATCAGTTTCTAAAAATACTTCTTTTTAATTTTCAGAAGTGTAGCATAGAAGCCAATGGTTTCACTTACTATCCACACCTACTGCAACCTGTTGATAGAATAGGGGAAGAAAAGACTGTAAGAACAAACTTTAAAGAGACATCACTTCTCCCAGTCCAATCACTCTCCAAATGACTTGAATGGTTTCCAAGGTGAACCTCGTGCTGTTTTTCCTCAAGGTTAAGACCTACACAAGATGATAGATTTTATGAACTTCTTTCCGATTCCATTATTTATCAAGCCTTTGTCTCCTGTTCATTAATGGGTAGGAGAAAGGGGAGTCCTGATGGTTTTAAATGAGGTTGTAGCTGCCTGATTTTGGCTGATTTATCGGTTCACGTCTAGCCATTGTTGAATTATTTCTGTAAGAATGGTGAAGGAGCCGTTTCCCAGAATGGCTACTGACCTCTTTTGACCTCTCTCCCCATCTGCCTTCCCCAGATGTGAAAAGATTGCAGTACTCAGAATATTGTGCCAACAGCATGACACAAAGTGGATTTTCCTGTGGGAGAAAGTGGTTTCTGTGAGCCCCCACTTATATGACAGATAGTCCTCGATTTACAATGGCTCATTGAGTGACTTACAACAGCTCTTTGAGTGACCATTCTATCTCTCTGTTTATGCAGCCTAGAACGGTGTTGGCTTTTTTGGCAGCTGCTGCACACTGCTGGCTCATATTTAAATGGTTGTCCACTAGGACTCCAAGATCCCTCTCACAGTTACTACTGTTGAGCAAGGTACCACCTATACTGTACCTGTGCGTTTGGTTTTTCTTGCCTAAATGGAACTGGGGGAAAAGTAACTTATGACCAGTTTTCGCACTTACGACCATGGCAGCATCCCCAAAGTCATGTGACGCTTAGCAGCTCACTCACATTTATGACAGTTGCCCGGTGATCCCCTTTTGCGACCTTCCGACAAACAAAGTCAACGGGGAAGCCAGCTTCCCTTAACAGCCACATTACTAACTTGACAACTGCAGTGATTTGCTTAACAACCCTGGCAAGAAAAATCGTAAAACAGGGCAAAACTCACTTAACAACTGTCTCACTGAGCAACAAAAAATATGGACTCAGTTGTGGGTCATAAGTCGAGGACTGCCTGTAGAGCAGGGGTGTCAAAACTGGATTTGTTTGAGGACCGGATCAGCATTGTAGCTCTCCTCCATAGGCTGGCTGGAGGGAGGGAGGAGGAGGAGATGGGGCAGACACCTCCTGCAGCACTTTGCTGGCCAAAACGGGGCACGAGGCCCTCCATGCGCAGCCCATTTTTAGCCTGGAGCGCCTCCTGCAACACTTTGCCGGCCAAAGCAGGGCACGAGGGGGAAGCCCCATTTTGAATGGTGAAGTGTTGCAAAAACAGGCCGTGCTCACCACACACACACACACACACACACACACACACACACACACACACCAGTTTGGCTGTCAGAGACACAGCAGGCCGGTCCTTCACTATTTCCAGGCCGGCCCCGTAGGCCAGATTTAAGCACTCAGCAGGCCAGATGTGGCCCTTGAGCCTTCAGTTTGACACCTTCTCTGTAGAGGGGCTGTTCAGTTTTGTGAAGCGAAAGAGTTAACAGTGGAATCGGAGATATAAGCTGCCAGCCACTGGTGTTTTATTCTTCAAGTTATATCAGCTTAGATTTGTTCAGTAAACCTTGGCGGCATAGAGGTTAATCATCGATGCAATCATATTTGGGATGCCTTATAAAGCCTTTCCTTTCTTTCTTTCTTTTTTTTAAAAGAAAGATCAGCCTGTTTCAATTTGGCGCATTTGTATGTTCACCTCATAGCCAGAGGTCACCTTTGATCTTGAACAGATTTCTTATGAGACACTGCTTGTCCATTCCCAGAATTCCGTGCAGCCCAGCAAACCAAGATGGATGGAACATAAAGAGGTTTTCTGAGAAGTTGTTGTTGCTTTCTTTAATTGATTGATGATGCGAACTATTTCTGGTAAATCAGTTAGCTTACCTGGATCATAAGAAGCATCCCAGGCTGTTTTCCCCCAAAGGTCTCACCTGTCTCTCCAACGGTTGCTTCTGAACTGAACATTTCAATTAACAGAAACAGAAAGTGTTATATATTGGAAAAACAGGCACATTATCAGAGGTGATATTCAGCTGGTTTGGACTGGTTTGCCTGAACCGGTAGTGAAAATCGTGGGTGGGTCTGCCCCCGCCCCGCCCTGCCCTGCCCCTGGCTCTATGCCATCCTATTTAGGCACGGGTGCATGCGCAGAAGGCATGCGATCAAGCAAAGTACATGCACAGAAGGCCAGGGGCATGAGCAAAAGGTGTGCGTGGCTAACTGGTGGTTGCAAAATGTGAACCTACCACTGCACATTATGCATGTTAATTCAATCAAAATTTGTTCCCATCCTGGCTTTCAAACTTCTTTGTCTTAGCCCTGTCTATTTTGGGGGGAGTGCATTTTTTTGAAATAGGGAGATGGACAGGAGTGATAAAAAAAGAGGTAGAAACCAGGACTGCATGACTGAAGCTCCACCTCTTTTTTATCACAGATGTCATCTTGGTTTTTTAACATCCTGGCTCCATGGATCAACCACTCCAGGATGCTATCCAAAGTCAAGGAAGGCCTTTAATTTGAGGGGACTGTCACTTATTGTATATTTAACAGATTAACAGAGTTGGAAGGGACCTTGTAGGTCATCTAGTCCAACCCCCACTCAAGCAGGAGACCCTACACCATTTCTGACAAAT
>JANHFT010004447.1:0-10457 GCA_032467955.1 Pseudoxenodon macrops | reverse complement strand
TGCAGTATCCTTCCCCCAGGAGTGGGGAGGGAATGGGGATTTTGCAGTATCCTTCCCCTGCCACGCCCACCAAGCCATGCCATGCCATACCCACCAAGCCATGCCCACAGGGAGTTTGACAGCCCTAATCTAATGACTCTAGTAGTATGTCAGTCAAAGTACATCAGTCCCTAGCAACAGATTGGACAGAAGAAAGAGGAAGAAACAAGAACCAGTAAAAAAATGAAAACCATGATTGCATCAGAATCTGGGCAATCACATTAGCCTGGCTGTGTTGGTAGAAGGTCAAGTAAGGATCTCACAGGAGCAATCAAACAATAGATTAATCTTATACTGCTAACCTTAGTTAATTTGTTTGCGACTGAGAATGCAGGCGGAGCTCATTTGTTTAACTTACGGTTCAATGACTTGAACCATATATAACTTGAACAAATCCCCCCCCAAATGAGTTACTCCCATACGTTGGTTGTCCGCATACTGCCACACTATTGCAGCGTGTCGTTGCCCACTGCCTTCAGGGATGGTCCACGACAGATGAAATAAAAACATTTTAAATGAAACAGATTTCTAATCTGTTTATTTCTCCTTGAGGTGTGCAAAAAGGTCTCACCAGTTGCTCACCCAATAAGTGGGATGGAAGGGAGAGTGTACTTTCTAATCACACCCCTGAATGCTCAAAGAAATCTAATTGGGCTTTTTCTGATTAGCAAAACACACAAATCTTCTCACAGACCAAAGATGAACCTTAGATTCCTAGTGAAGGAAACTGTGAGAATTTATTATCTTTTACTTCTTTGGAGTGATAGGCTAATTAATTCCTACGATTTAGAAAATGATACTGATTTGTTCTCGGACCGAACTTGTTACCAGCTAATATTTCTCTAGAGATGTTCACATGTGTATCAATGATGTGTATTTATGCAGAAACTCTATCAATTTCTTTGGGAGGTTTAGGACTGAAGCTTATGTGACTCTGGAGAAGCAATCTAAAAAAAAAACCTCTTTTATTTTTAAAGATATATAGAAACATTGGAACGCTAGGAAGTTAGACTTAATCATAATCATGTCATCTGCACTTAATCATGTCATCTGCACCTCCATAACTGTCTGGTTTGGTTCTGCAACCTAACAAGACAGACACAGACTTCGGAGGATAATTAGAACTGCAGAAAAAACAATTGCTATCAACCTGCCTTTCATTGAGGACCTGTATAGTACATGAGTCAAAAAGAGGGCAGTGAAAATATCTACAGACCCCTCACATCCTGGTCATAAATTGTTTCAACTTCTACCCTCAAAGCACTGCACACTAAGACAACTAGACACAAGAACAGTTTTTTCCCCAAACACCATCACTCTTCTAAACAAATAATTCCCTCAACACTGTCAAACTATTTACTAAGACTGCAATACTATTACTATTAGTCTTCTCATCATTCCTATCACCATCTCCTCCCGCTTATAACTGCAGGACTGTAACTTGTTGCTTGTATCCTTATGATTTATATTGATACTGATTATTTCCTGATTGCTTATTTGTACCCTATCATTAAGTGTTGTACCTTATGATTCATGACGAATGTATCTTGTCTTTTTATGTACACCGAGAGCATATGCACCAAAGACAAATTCCTTTTGTGTCCAATCACACTTGGCCAATAAATAATTCTATTCTATTCTATTCTATTCTATTCTATTCTATTTTATTCTATTCCCTGTTTTAAAAAATGAAAGTTGTGTCAAGTGTGTGGCTTTTCTTCTTCAAGACACACCCAACTGTACCTGTTGAGTGCGTTGCACATCTCAATTGTCACCAGCACTGAGAGTGCCATGGTGGTTGGGTAACGGGATTCAAAGATTTCACAATCAATGCCTTCAAAGATGGGATTGTCTTCCGTACATCTCATGAAGTTCCTCTGTAGGCAGAAAAACACAACCTAAGGCTCGGTGGCTGTGAGGTGTGGCTTGGAGATTAAGGTCTTCCAAAGCTTGCAGTAAAGACTTCTAATGTCACTGGGGATAGTAGCCATCACAGGAGGAATTTTAATATCATTTTAATGAAAACCTTGGCTATTTTATAGTGTGATCTTGATCGTTTTTATTAAAAACCAGTTGAAGTCCGTAAAGCATAATAAATAAAAAACATAACCCCCTGCACTAGTGGTGTGTTGCTGCTGGTTCAGACCGGTTTTCCTGAACTGGTGGCAGAAATTTGCTCCCACTCGCTGAACTGGCAGCGACGGCTGGCTGGCCACACCCTCAAACCAGTCCTCCAGTCGCTGCTGCTTGAAAGCGGCTGGAAAAGAACCCTTTGCGCATGTGCAGAGGGTTTTTACCCAGATGCGACAGGGGTGCGTGCAAAATGCGCACTTCCGACACGACGCAAACTGGTAGGGAAGGTAAAAGGAACCCACTCTGCCCTGAACGCAGCAAATATTACAACCCATAGGAAAATACTATAATCTTTTCAAAAGGTAAGGAGTTCTGCCATCTATATTGCACTCAGCTCCAACAGGAAAGTCAGGTTGTAAATTATAAAGATTTAACAAAGCTCAAATAACTCTGAAAACATGTGGAACAGAAAAACAAAATTTAATAGCCTCTCTAAATGTGAATAAAGAAAAATTATGCAATTCTCTTGGGAGTTTTCTACAATTCATCACCAAGAACCCCTGTTCTGGAAAGCTCAGGGGGGGAAAAGTCAGTGTTTGATTTTTAGATGCTACATGTCTTCCTGCAGGGATGTTTTCTTGCTCTGTGTGAGATTTGTCACATTCGCTAAACAATCTAAAGCATCATATTCTGGACATTAGCAAAAGTAAGAATTAGCAGGTTTCCTTTTTTTATGCTACTAGTAATTTTTTTCTCCATGATATCCATAAAGATTCCCTAGATTACATAAACTCCTGCTGTTTCCACAATCCAGTGGCAATCAATAGATATAAAGAAGATTGAAAATGAAATTCCTTGAAATGAAAAGGAATTCCTATGGAAGAACTTTATAAAATAAACTAAAAAAGATTCAAAGTATGATGCTGTAATATCAGCTGTCTAAATAAATTAACAATAATATCCTCACCTTCTTGAAGCAATAAGATAAAAGACAATATGCATATGTATGTAAGGATGTGTGGCTCATCCTTAAGGAGCTATATCTGTTCCTGGCCTCACCCTGATAATGTCCACTTTTACTCTGAAGCCACATTTTTGGCTCTGGATGTAAAAGGCATCGCATCTCTGCAAGATATAAAGATGCAAACTGTGTTTTTCCCAATTTAAATCTCTTAACTTACCAGTTGGTGAAAGGTAACTTGAGGTCCTTCAGCATCGTACAAGAACCACCAAGTAGCCGCGCCTACAGTTGCAAACCCAACATAAACTGCAAAGGGAAAAAAGAAAATTAAATAAAGGAATGGGATTAAGTTAAACAGCTTTTTGGTCTTTGTTATATGATGCTTATATCAGGAGCCAGCCCAACCCGTTCTGTATCACTACAACCACCATCACGACCTGGTATATTTCAAATAAGAGCCCAAAATCATTGGACGTTGTTAATTCAGTCTATACCCTGCTTCAGCAAAGAATCTAAGCAGCTTAAACGTTACTTGTTTCATTCCTTAATCTATATACTACTAAAACTCTTGTTATCATGATCTTTAACTGGGTGAAAGGATGCATTATACAGTGACAATTTTTGAACCAAAGTACCTCAATTAGGCTAACTTAAAGAATGTCTCCAAATCTGGGACCCATAACTCCTGAGTGAACAAAATTTGGGAAACATGTCGCTGCTTTAATGGTACTGGTAGCTGCCAGGCTCTTGCTGCCATTTTGTAATGTTTATTTTCAATGTTCCGTGGCAGTTTCTCAGTCAGTCACGCAATCCCTCATTCTCTCCCCCATACAGCAACAGCCACTCACTTGCTTTCTGGGAAGGGAAGGGAAGGGAAAGGGAAAGGAGGATGATTTCTGATGCTCCCATTGGAGCATTCTAGGATTTCAAATCCACTCCTATGGAATGTATTAAAAATAAGCATAAAAAATGTTCTTACCTCCAATTGCAAGGTAGCGGAAGAACAACCATCCACTAATAAGAGGTTCTCTAGGGTTCCGGGGCAATTTATCCATGATGTCAAGGTCAGGAGGATTAAAGCCGAGGGCCGTAGCTGGCAGCCCATCAGTCACCAAATTCACCCAAAGCAACTGGACTGGGATCAAAGCTTCAGGAAGGCCCATGATGGCCGTCAAGAAGATGCTGAAAATGGAATATAAATATATATTTTTGTGGTCTTCAGCAGCAAAAATGATAAGGAGTCTGGAGGCTAAACCATACAATGAATGGTATGTGTAGGTTAACGAAGTTAAGAACTGGGGTGATATGACAGCAGGGTTCCAATATTTCAGGGGTTACCACAAAGAAGAGGGGGTCAACTTATTCTCTAAAGGCAGGACAAGAAGCAATGGAAACTAATCAAGGAGAGAACCAACCTAGAACTAAGGAGAAATTTCCTGACAGTTAGAACAATTAATCAGTGGAATGATTTGCCTTCAGAAGTTGTGGGTGCTCCAACACTGGAGGTTTTTAAGAAGACATTGGACAACCATTTGTGTGGAATAATAAAGGTTCTCCTGCTTGAGCAGGGCATCAGTCTAGAGGACCTCTAAGGTCCCTTCCAACCCTGTTATTGTATGCTATTCTGTTATTTTATTAGGGCAGGACTAACTATTTCAGACTAAACCAGAATGTTTAAATCCTTGGCAAATTTTTATAATGTGAAACAGAGCTAACCCCCCCCCCAAAAAAAAGATTAAAGAGTTGACAATGGTACACCATGAAAAGCTGCTTTCTGCAGCTTTTTACATCTCTCTTGCACATTGGCACAATGTTTGCATAATATACAGTTGGGACACACTCTACTTTCAAGCCAGCAGATTCGAATTATACAACGCAACCCAACAATAGAAACATCAGATCAAAGACACTCAACCACCATTAACTAGTCCAGATGAAATTTGGGGGTCACTCAGTGAATTTGTACATGGGCATGTAGACTTTGAAAGCCATTTTGTGAGAGTGTGTAGAGAAATTCTTCATGATTATAAAGTGCACAACTGGCCTCCCACATCTGGGGACTGTTTTCCTCACTGAACTTTTTGCACCAGCTCGAATGGAACATTTTTGGTTTTAAAACTGAATGAAAGCAGAGGTTCCCAGATCTGAACTGAATACCCCCAAAAACCTATATTTGACATAGTTTGCTATTATTTCTGTTGAATTTTCCAGCAGATGTGCCGGAGAATTGCCTCTTAGTTGACTATATGTGGCAGGGGGAGGGCATATAGCCCTCCCAGTGTTCCAGGAACCCACTCCTGTCATCTCCAACCAAAATGTCCATCACCAATATAATATATTGTATGTACCCAGAATGGAACGGTGGAGTCCTTGATGACTTCACCAAACTCAGAAACCACCAAGATCTCCCACAGAATGTCCAGTGTTTGTGATAGATGAAATCTGCAATCCTATAACTACTTTCTCAACACTTCATTCTTTTCTGTTCTGAGCAGGGCTGCCTTAATGCTATCTTACCACACGACTTCTCCAACATTAGAAGATATGAGGTAGCGGATGAACTGCTTCATGTTGTTGTAAATAGCTCTGCCCTCTTCCACAGCAGCCACAATGGTGGAAAAATTATCATCTGACAAAACCATCTCGGCTGCTGATTTGGCCACCGCTGTTCCAGAGCCCATTGCGATACCAATTTCAGCTTTCTTCAAAGCAGGGGCATCGTTCACTCCGTCGCCAGTCTAGAGAAAAAAAAATAAAGTTACTTTTGTCCAAAGATTTGCATAATCCAGGGTCTTGTTTGGGAACTGGCCAACCTGATGCCTCCAGAAAATCAGAAGATAAATGAACTAAAAAAATAGCAATGATGGAAAATTCTCTACTAGTCTATCCATATCTTTTTGATGTGTTATTAAACTAGGTATCTTTAGTTTTTCCTTTCCTAGTCCACTCCAGATGTGATGGATTAGGAATTTCCCAAATTCCCAGCCAACATGTCAAAGAATTCTGGGAATTGAAGTCCAACGTATCTGGATAGCACCAGATGTATGGTAAAGACTAAACATTGGCAGTTTAATGTTGGATGGACTTCAACTCCCAGAATCCCCCAGAATTAGCATGCTGAAGTCGAAATCTTTAAGTTGCCATAGTTGAACTGAACTATAGATACATTCTCATCCAAGGAAGGAGAAAGAAACCTGAAGAATACACGCAACCCTATTTACTTAAGTTATTTGATTTATATCTTGCTTTTCATCTACACCGCCGTGCTACCTTCCAACACCTCTAAGTAAATCTGGAGGATGCAAAGGCAAAGAGGGATCATCTGAACTCACCATCGCTGTGATGTCATTGAATGACTGTAAATATTCAACTATCTTGGACTTATGCGCAGGCTCTACCCGGGCAAAGCATCGAGCTGAACGGCAGGCATTGCTTTGGGCGTCTGGTGAGAGATCGTCAAATTCTCGGCCCGTGTAGGCTTTGTCGGCCACCTCCTCGCTCTCTGAGAAGATCCCAATCCTCCGGCAGATAGCCACGGCGGTTCCTTTGTTGTCTCCGGTGATCATGATGACACGGATGCCCGCTTTCTTGCACATTTCGATAGACGACACCACTTCCTTCCGAGGAGGGTCCAGCATTCCCACGCAGCCAACAAAGGTCAACTTAGTCTGCAGGCAAAAGGGAGGGAGAGAATACATGGTTTTCTACTTTCTAAACTTTGGATCTAGGGGAAATGTTGTGTCCTAAAAGGCTGGAGGTGACTGTTGAACCAACAGAAACCAGACTTAGATGGTGCCACTTCTCCTCAGAGCAAGCTAGTCAAAGTAGCAACTGTTCAGATGTTGATTAGATTCTGACTAACTGTACCTAGAAGAGGAGAACCTTAAAACCACATGCCTCCCCACAATAACCTCAGAAAACCCCTGCACAATTCCTCTTGAAATGTATTGGTGTGAACTATTTTTTAAGTGTCACACTTATTTTACTGTACCAACGTCTTTAAAAGACTTAACTTTTCGGTATTATTTGTGGCTAGTTTAAATTTATAGGGGCGGATAGATTCTGTAAGGCCGTGATGGCGAACCTATGGCACGCATGCCAGAGGTGGCAAGCAGCGCCCTCTCTGTGGGCACGCAAGCCATTGCCACAGTTCAGCTCTGCTGCGCATGCATGTGTGCCTCCCACCGGCCAGTTGGTCTTCGGGTCTCCACCGCACATGCGTCGGGGTGGGGCGTGTGCAGGGGGCTGCATGGTCAGGGGGTGGAGTCCATGTAGGGGCTGCGCATGCATGCATGGGGGGCAGGACACATGTGGGGGCATGCACGGGGCATTTGGGTGGTTCGTGCACGCGCTTTGGCCACTCTGTCCGGAAGAAGTTAGCCATCACTGCTGTAAGGGAAGGATGATGGGCAGGCTCCATTGCTATCATAAGTCAAGGACTAACTGTTTTTAATACAGTAGTCCTCGACTTAGATCACAATTCAGCCCCAAATCTGTTGCTAAGCAAGACAGTTGTTAAATGAGTTATACCTTATTTTACAACTTTCTTGCCACAGTCGTTAAGTGAATCACTGCACTTGTTAAGTTAGTAACATGGTTGTTACATGAATCTGGCTTCCCCATTGACTTTGCTTGTCAGGTTAGAGATGGAAAAAATCTGGAAAAATTGGGGGGGGAAGTTTTCCCCCCATTTTTCCCTAAAGCCATTTTTTTCTGGAAAAAAAAGGAGTGTGGAATATGTTATCCTCCAATGATAAATAATATATCTATGTCATGAAGACCTTAATGAAAGATTTCTGAGACTTTTTGTAAAGTCTTCAATTATTGCAATTTATCAGCTGAACACAAGCAAATCCTGGAATACATTGGAGTACTCAATGCAGTTCTCAAACAAGAGAAATATGCATTTGTGCCACCAGGGGGCACTGCAGGGAAAAGGCTCCAGTTTTGTTTGCTTGTGCACCTCTGGACTTCCTACAGTTGAGTAATTCTTGGTATACAGAGTAGATTATCGTTTCTGTCCTCCTCCTAGGCCTTAATTTAAGGCCCACTCCAGGACATTGGCAACTATCCTAAATATGTGCCAGTTGTATGCCAAGCATCTGAATTTTGATCACGTGCTGCAAGGGTCATGAGTGTGAAAAATGGTCATAAGTAACTTTTTTCAGTGTTGTTGTAACTTCACTAAACGGTCACTAAATGAAGGGTTGTAACTTGAGGATTACCTGTATAGGGCCTATAACAGTGATGGCGAACCTTTTCGGCACCGAGTGCTGAAAAGGTTGCACGGAAACATCATACGCACACACGCTGATCGGGACTGCGCTCCGGAAAAGCCAAACTTCTGGGTTCTAGCGTGCATGTGTCCCCGACAATCAGCTGGCTGATGCACATGCGCAGGCCAGTTTCCACCGCTGCGCGCGCAAAGGGATTACACTCCGGAAAAGCCAAATTTCTGGGTTCTATTACACATGCTCACCCGACAATCAGCTGTCTGGCGTGCATGCACACACCAGTTTTGGCACTTCTGCGCACGCAAAGCTGATTGTTATGCACGCATGTGCACCAATAACCCAGAAGACAAACAGGCAAGGCACATTGCCGCGTGTGCTGGGCAACGTGCCACTTTGGGCAGGCGTGCCATAGGTTCGCCATCACAGGCCTATAAAAACCTTCTCCACCCACTTACTTCATAGTTAACAAACTGGCTGGAGTCGTCGAGATGCATGTCCTCTTTCTGTGGCGGATGGTCTCTGGTGGCCAAGGCGAGGCAGCGTAGGGTGTCGATGCCAGTACCCCATTCCCGGATCTTGGAGAGGATCTTCTCTTTGATGGAAGAAGTCAAAGGGACTTGGTTTCTGCCGACCCGAATGGAACTGCAGCGCTCAATGACACTTTCCGGAGCGCCCTTGAGAAAGAAAAGAAATGAAATGTCTGAACTGACCCAGACGATCAACCAGGTAAACTCTTGGGAGACTGATGGAAATTGTGTGTGTGTGTGATTTTAAACCCTGTAGATCTTGGGTTGGGTGAAGCTTTGCCTTCTCTCCAAAAGTTTTAGGCTAATGTTCTTTATTCATCTAATCAAAGAGGAAACACTTGAGTAGTAAAGAAATGAAGGGCATTCGACATAGTTGGAAGTTTATTTTATTTTAAATGTATGTCTGTGATCTGATTAGCTTACATTTGAGAATGTGGGTGTCGTGCACGCTACTCAAAGGCCAAAGGCAATTTGCTAGGCTGTGTGAAAAATGAATGTTTCTTCCTGCAAAGAGTAGTTAATTTATCAGGTCAGAATGCCTGTTTTCTCTCTCCAAATAAGTTCTGCATTGAAAACTAACAAAAGAGCACCCCCTAGTGGAAACACAAGACTTTAAGGGAATATCTAGGACTCTAGGACATTAAGTCAATATTTATTTTGAAACACAAACACTCATTCTTTTCCAAGATGTGTCAAAGATATCAGAGAAAGGGAAGAAAGTGGGGAAAAAATTGACAGGCATGACCTTGACTATGTATCAGAATGGTCGAACAACTGACAACTTCAAATCCCAACCAACAAAGGCTCTGTCTTACACTTTGGCAACAAAAATCAGAATACCAAATACAAGCTGGGTGGATACGACCTCGTAGACGACCCTCACTCTGTCAAGGACCTAAGAATACTCATTTCAAAAGATCAAAGCCCCAGAGCTCACTGTAACAGCAATGCCAAAAAGGCATTAAGAGTTGTTAACCTAATTTTGTGAAGCTTCTTCTCCAGTAAGATTGTAGCGCAAACCAGGGCATACAAAACCTTTGCCAGACCAATTCTCGAATACAGCTCATCTGCTTGGAATCCACATTGCATAATGGACATTAATACAATTGAATGAGCCCAGAGGTATTTCACGAGAAGAGTACTTCTTGTCGTAAAGAATACCTCATGCAACCAGGTTTGAAATTTTGGACCCGGACAACCTAGAACTACGCTGCCTACGGTCTGACCTAAGCTCAGTACACAAAATTGTCTGCTACAACGTCCTACCTGTCAATGACTACTTTAGCTTCAACCGCAATAATCCACGGGCAAACAATAGATACAAACTCAAAGTAAACCACTCCAAACTCGATTACAGAAAATACAACTTCAGCAACAGAGTGGTCAACAGCTGGAATGGTCTACCAGACTCTGTGGTTCCATCCTCAAACCCCCAAAACTTTAACCTAAAACTGTCTACTTTGGACCTCACCCCATTCCTAAGAGGTCTGTAAGGGGCGTGCATAAGCGCACCAACGTGCCTGTCCTACTGTTCCCATTATTCATACTCATTTTTTATGTATATACTTTACCTGTTTATACTTATATGTTTATATGTTATGTTCATACTTATACTTAATTTTT
>JANHFT010004446.1:62107-74902 GCA_032467955.1 Pseudoxenodon macrops | reverse complement strand
GGATAGAGGGAAATCACCCTTAATGGGTGATCAGGATATGCATAGGGGATTAAGGGGAATACAACAGAACACAACAAATACTTATTAAGGTTAATAACCCATGTTGTGAATTGTTTACTATATAGCAACTTCTAGAGCAGCAAATCTAAAGTGTGGTCTGGGGATTCCTGAGGATCCCAGAGATCCTTTTAGTGGGTTCCTGAAGACAAATGAACAAAATTTCCCTGTTTTAATTTCAAATAGCAACAGCACTTAGACTTATATGTTGCTTCATAGTGCTTTACAGCCCTCTCTAAACAGTTTACAGAGTCAGCATATTGCTCCCAACAATCTGGGTCCTCATTTTACCGATTTCAGAAGCATGAAAGGCTGAGTCAACCTTGAGCCAGTGAGAACTGAATTGCTGGCAATCAGCAGAATTAGCTTGCAATACCGCATTCTAACCATTATGCCACCACAGTACAGTGCCATCTGTATCTACTGTGGGTTATATCTACTGTCTCAATTAATACAGTAGATATAACCCATGTAAACCAATGCTCTTTTAGATCCTCAGTCATTGAGAATATAAAGTTTAAACATTTCCCCCCTAAAGTGAAATTAAGCAGGGATGTTTTTAGATGATTCTGAATAGTTTGGCTCATTTTCTAGATTCTTCTGGATTGATCTATTCTGATCTGTTGATTACTCTAAATGCATACAACTTATTGATTCTTTCTCTGTATTCACAGCATATTTAGCAACTCTAATGTGTAACCTAATAAATCATTGATGAGGTTCTAACCTGATATCTTAATCTGTAATCCAAGATGTAATTAAATAAAATGTGGTTTAAGAAATCCTGAAATCCTTGGGACTCAAGAGGAATAAAGAGATGGGAAAGAAAACTGTGCCAGTTCTATTAAACATGATTTAGGAGATGAAGTTCCTAAGATCTAAAATGACTCATCACTTCTATGTCATGTGAATCAATTCTCTGCATATTAGACTTAATGATATTCTCTTAGTAAGATTAGAAGTTGTGAACAAATGCTACTAGACACTTACACAAGCATTTCTGGCCAGAGATACAAATGTAACATTGATTTCTAGCTATTACAAATGCACCACTAAAAGAAATTAGCTGGTAGTTGATGGTGTGTATTTTAATTCCTGAAGATGCTAATTCAAGTTCTCAAATCAAATTTCCATTTGGCAAAACTAAAATATAAGTTACCATCCAACAAAAATGTGTGTACAAATTAGTTATATAATTACAATCTTGACACTCATAGAGTGTTAGATAAAGAGTTATTAAAGCCAATTGACGAATGCAAGAACCTAAATTAAAGCCATCCTAACAAATAGATTTAGATTCTAATAAATCAAAATATCTTCAAGTCTGCTTAAACCTAATTTGAAAGTTATTTCTCTGTCATGGTTAATATATGGAATAATTCTCTGAAAATGTGGCCTCCTCTAAAACATCCTCTATTACACATTTCAATAGATATTGGTTAATTTAAACTGTTGTTGAATGATAAATACAGGCACAACCTGTAAGACGCTTATTAAAAGATAATCATGAATGTTCCTATAGCAACACAACATGGAAGAAAAATGGAAGCAACGATAATTATAGCATTTGTTTAAAGGTATGCTTTTCTATTTCCTTTACTTAATTGCCTTAGCTGTTAATGCTGCCTTATTTGGTTCATAAACATTAAATAAAAATGCAGACCCTAATTCAGTTATTTGGAACTTTTATAAAAGTATATAGGAGATGATTCCTTAAGTCCAAAGAACTAACCACTTTTGATTATGCCTATAATAATGAGACTGATCTGAGTCAGAAAGTGAATGTCTATATGGACATACACATATTTCTATGAAATCTGTTGCTTTCAAAAGTGTATGTAGGCATACATTACATCTAGTCCTATTGATGACTTGTTGAAAATAATCCACACACAAGACCTGATTGCAGAGATCTCAATGCAGAGGGCTCCTCCCTCTCTCTCTATCCGGTCTGATGCATACCAGGTCTGCCCTCTCATATACTGTTAAATTAAACTGTGGATTTATTGCAGACAAGTCTGATGCTCAAAGCCATCAGTTTGAGCCTCGCATATTGAGCAAGCTGGATTCTTGGCTGACAAGTAGAGATTCAAAGGTTGTATGCAGAGATTGGAACCAAATGTCCAATCTCTCTTTCCCTGGAAAAGATCACCCACCTCTCCCCTCACACTTCCCCTTGACTATTACTCCCATTAACCTCTTTTCCATCTCTGTGTATGCTCAACTAACCAGCTCCCTCTCCCTCTCAACTAATGTGCCAAAGAAACAAACTCACTTCCAATTCAACTCCATCTGCATAAAAAGAAAATTGAAGAAAAATAAACAAGTATCTGCCTGACAATCGTATGCAATGACCTATACCTAAACACAACAATCTTAACAGTAGACCATCAATTTATCTTTTATTATTTCCATGTAGTTCTTCCCATGCCTGCCTGGCTTAAGTTAAAAGTAGATTTTTTAAAAACTGAGGCTCTTTTATCTTCCTTATATGCTAGTGGCTCTGCTTGTTCTTTTATAATTTCCTCCCTCCCATGGACATACATTAATACAAGCCAAGGGCCCTCTCCATTACAATAGTCACTTTCATCAAAGACCGTCCCATACACCTCTTCCGTACACAACTTGGTTTTGGTATAATTCTATGCCATCACATTGCTTTCTTATTTCTATAGAAGAAAATATTTGTAGCTCAGGGCTGTTGTTTACCATTGGCTTGTTTGGTAGTTCCTTGATTGGAGTATTGTTTGCTTCTTGGCTGTTGGTCTAATGTCAATCTTGGTGTTAATGTACACTCATCTGGGTGTTGATAGCTGATGGAGTCTTTTTGCTTCTTTGTTTGGCTTTTTGGTTGTCTCTTTTGAATTATATATAGATATTGAATATCTCTATGTGCCTGCTGATGGCCAATTTGTCTGAATATTTGTTGTTTTGGATGATTAGTCTTAGTCAACAGTAAAAACAGCCCAATCAATGAACCACCAAGACCACTTCCACCAACATCAACAGGCAAGCCACTAGAACTGTGTATAAAATGAGAGCAAACCCCACACCCTACTAGCCTTAATGATGTTACCTAATTTGTAATGAAACATCCACAAGAAAACAACTAAGCTCAGAGAGCACCAAGGACCCCACAGTTTTATATATCTTCTATCATTATTTTTTTCTTCTATCTTCTCTTCCCTTCATTCTAACTTTTCCCCTTCCTTCCTTCCCTACCTCTGTACCCTTGATCTAGCTCAGATGATATCATGGGTACTTTAATCCTCTACTGTGACCTCTTTCCCCTATTCCTTGATAGACTGGACATATAAATCTGAAGCAGCAGCCCTTGAAATCTTTGACGCCTCCATTCAGTCTCAGGTACAGCTTTCACAGCCCCTCCAGCACTTGCAACACAGCCCCCAGATCTGCATAACAGATAATGGCCTTGACTTTCATCTTCCCTATGCAACATCTTCATAGAAGCTTATCTTCATGATCTTCTCAAACCTCACCTGCATTTCCAGCTCATTACATTGTTCCTTACATTGTCAGTTCATTGTCAGTTCTTTTCTTATTGTAACTCCATAAATTCTCTTCCTCCAACAATCATTTGCTATTTCAATACAAAATGCAACAGAAAAGCACAGATCACCAGCATAGAAACTAACATACAGCTTCTTAGGTGCCACATTTATTCTTATATAGCATTGGTGAGAGGTTTTAGATTAATTTAAATAGTATATTCACAAAATAGATGTAATGTTATAATGAGTGTGTCCCTCAAAGGAGCTTGAGCCCAGAAAGTATGAATCTTAAAATAAGAGAGAATTTCTAATCGTCTTTAACTCTACCTCTGCAGCTGAGACCCTGGAACAGGATTTACTTCCCCCCCCTTTTTTTAAAGTTTATCTGAAAAAAAAAACCTGGATTTAGTAAATCTCTCAACCTATCCAATTCTTTAAAGAGTTTGATTTTTTTTAAAGAAAGTTAGTTGTGGCAACTAGTATATGGTTAACTGTTACTAGGCTCAACCAATAATGTTACCTTCAAGAACCGTAGAGGTGATTTCCCATCACCAATATGAAATAAAGATTCAGCTTTTTGACTAGGAAGAGTACTTTCATTATCACATTAGTAGACTATATTCAGTGCGTCTTGGTCACAGCCCTGATTTTAAGGCCTAGATCATATGAAATATGATGAGCTAATTGCAGTTAATGGTCTTTCCACATTCATAAAGATTATACACTATTTTTGGCAGAAACAACCTGTGCCTAGTCTTAATAGTACCGAATGCATCAAATAATTGCTCACCAAGATGGCTCATACTGTCCATAATTCTTCTGCTCACTATAAAAATAACTCTTAGATCATTAAGAATTTTATTGAACTTTGCTGCTGTTCATGATGTTGGCTTGCTAATTGAGCTAAGCAGTCTCTATGAAAACCTATATCGAGGGGAAAAGTGGGACACATATTTTATCTTGCTGCTAAATTGGGAGCTTCCTACACAACTTCAGTTGTCAAAGAAATGGGAGGTTTCCTTTGTATTGGAGCACTGTCAATCATTTTAATGAGTAAACTACTCTTTTATAACCTGGGCTGCTCATTAAAGTGACTTGTTGGAGAGAATGTTGTTTGTACCACTTTGTGGTATAAAAATAACGCAAAGAAGAAAAAAAACCAGATGCACTAGTCATTAACTAAATGTCAGTATTAATGTGTTTACTGTGTGTGTACATGCGTGTGTATGTATAAGTGAATGCATGTGTATATGCAGAGCAATAAAATATATCAGAAAATACAGTATCTGCACCCCTACAATAAAGATAATATTTATGGGTACTTTCTATGGGTACTTTCCAATATGCCTTTAAAAATATAGCATATATTATTATATTATTATTACACAACCGGTGACCTCTTGGGTCATCATTTCAGAGATATTTCCTTACCAGATGCCTCAATGCCTTCAAAAGTGGCAGAGCTTCTAAAGTTCTGGAAAAGTTCTTAAAAATTCAAGGAGATATTGGACAGCCCATGACCTCTGTAGTCATGCTTTCAGAAATATTTCCTTACCAGAATCCTGAATGCCTTCAACAATGACAGAAAGCTGGGTTACATTCAAAGATGTATCTATTTTCAAAGCAGCTTCCGTTGAATGGTGTAGTACGGTCAAACATCAAACATCATGAAAAATATTATCACATTTTGTACAAGGTTCATAAACTGCTTTATGGTAATTTTTATGTTTTACAATATTTTATCAAATTTGCCAAATTGCAATTCCAACGGAGTCTTGAGTTCCAGATTTTGGATGCATTCTGTAAATTTGGGGTTCTTGGTTCAAAGTTTTTTGCCTTATGGTACACTGTTTCACCCAGTTAAAGGTTACAGGAACCAGAGTTTTAGTAGTATATAGATTATTTTCTATATTTTTCAAAACTATTCTTATTGTTCAAACCCTTGAATACATAAGTCTACATACAAATTCTTAATGCTGAATAAACAAGTCTACACATTGACTCTATTTCTCCTGAGACTAGAGTGCTACTGGATAGCATAGGAAGACCTTGTAGATACTTTTGCTCAACTTTGCCACAAGAAGATCAGGGGGGAAAGTATTTAAATATATAAAACAGTGGCAACTGGGTAATGACAACTTGGAAAAGGGGAGAATGGAAGAAACTTGAAGTAGGAATAGAAACCCGGTGAGAGAATGCAGAAGACTACATTCCAGAGGTGGGATTCAGCAGGTTTTGACCAGTTCTGGAGAACCAGTAGCAGAAATTTTGAGTAGTTCAGAGAACCGGTAAATACTGGCCCCACCCCCATCTATTATCTGCTTCCCGAGTCCCAGCTGATTGGGAGGAAATGAGAATTTTGCAGTATCCTTCCCCTGCCATGCCCACCAAGCCACGCCCACAGAACCATTACTGCTACATTCCTATTGTTCGGTGATGTGAATCCAATGGCAGCATCTCAGCAAGTCAACCAAGGAAGGGAAGAATAGGAGGACTGTTTAGTATTTACTTGTGTGTCTCCTGTTTATCACTCTGCCTACTTTTTGTTTTATGAGATTACTACTCAAGGCACTTCCTTCAATCTTTGCTTCTCAGAGACACATGCACAGAACCCATGCTCTTTCCCTCATTTTCTTTACTTCCAGATAAGATACATTTTAGCTAGGGGCTAGACTTTCCCTACTTCTTTAATATCTTTTCTGTAAACAACTCTCCTTTACAATATGTTAGTTTTAAACCTGTTTTGCTAAACATTGCTTAAGACAAATTCCCATTCTTAGGGGCTCACTCTCTTTCAAACACACAGAGTGGTTCAATCTTCATCTTCAACATGCTTATCCCTAGTTATGGTTTTCTCAATTAACTAAGTTTATATGATGCATTCAACTGTATAAATATAATTTGCAGCCAACCAGAAGTTGCCCAAGTTAGTCAGAATAGCCAGCAAGATAATCCTTAGACTCATTCCTTGATTTTTTCATGTTGAAGGAAACAGTCTGAAGGAAGGGAGTGGTACTAGCTTCAAGGAAATTTGATTACTCCATTGGCCTCTTTTGCTCAACACAAGGAGGCTGGGAATGTTAAGGGCTTGCAATTTTTTTAATTTCCTTATCTTTTCTTCCTGAGATTTTAGCCTTTCAATGTGGAAAAATTACAAGGGAATTCATATGTAGGGCTTATTTGATTTTCCTGCTAAATAACGGAGCAGGGGCTCTGGACATTAGGAAGAAGTGACAGAAGTGAAAAATAAAATTGCAATGTTCCTTTGATTATTTTGATCAAAATACAAGTAATAAGTTTGGGATTTAGGCTAGGGAGTCCTATATTAAAATTGCTGCATGACCATAGATGCATCTCTGTCATTCTTTCTCAGATCAGCTACTTCATCAATGTAAGCATCCTGAATTCTCAGAAAAGACTGGATATTTACACAAAGGAAGACAATGGAAAATCATTTCACTTCCTTCCTTCCTTTCAGCATGAACATTTAAGTGCATTTGGGGCTCAAGTATTAAAATTTCCTTTCTAGACAAAATGGAGTCTTTGGGGTCAAAGTGTTCATAGGGGAATAAAAAAATAAAGGCAGGGTAGTGTTTTGTGGCATTAAAATGTAAGAATCTACAACAGAATTCAGTCAAGAAATATCAGTAGTGAGAAATGGGTATTCTCAAATTAAGAAACTTCCCCATTTCCCCTCCTTCCTGCCCAACAGAAAGACTTTCCAAATTCAGATTTCCCCAAATTGGGATTCACATATTATTTGGGCTGTAGAAATAACTACAAGGATATTCTATTTTTTGGCCTTTAGATAGGGAGAAAGTGCATTGGATGCCAAAGGGCTAGATAGGTTTCTGCTCAGTGTGCTGAACTTGCTTTTATTATAAGTAGAGCCAATTAAGTCTATAAAGCATATCAAAGATAGCATATGTTGGAGCAATTCATATATAATAGACAGTTTTGTTCTTGATTGGAAGCCTTCCTTGCCTGGCACTGTGCTATTTCTGGGTCACAAACTCATCTTGCAAACCAAAAAAGAAGGGGAGGAAACTAAGAATTGGAAATGGATATTTATGCTGTACATAACGCTGGGCTTGAACTTTCGAACTCACAGCGTGCAATATGGCCACTGTGTTCAGAATTATGATTCTTTCCCCCTCACTAATAACCAACTAAAAGAAGAGGGAAGAGGGGGAAAAAACCTAACAAGGCCATGTGAACAAACTTAATTAGCTGTGACAGACAAATAGTACAGCTTTCCCTGATAATAGACTGAAGGAGAGTTCAGCACGTTCCAGAAAGTGCACAGAAAATGCTCACATGGGTAGGATTTTCCATTCCCTTTAATTGACTGAGCAACTCTGGGCATTGTTTGGCATGCGACTTGCCCTATCTCTGTATTCTTTGAAGTCTCAGCGTAGGACTGGGGCATCTATCAGTATTTCCTTGTTAAAAAGCTCTTGTTAATGCAGAACAGTTAGCTACTTGAGGCAATTATGTGGAGAACAGTTATTTAGCAAAGTGCTCTAAAAGATGTTCATTAGAGACCAGTGGGCCGATTAATAAATGCCAGTTCACATTGTTTCCCTTTGAATTTGATGAAACTAACCTAGGCTACCCTTTTGAATATTAACAGCATGACAAAAGTTGCCTTGCAGGGTTGGTATGACTAATATGGATATAATTAAGACGTTATTTATTGTGTTCACTGCCTGTTAGAAGGTCATCAAATGGGACATGAACAACTTTTGTTTGCTGCTGCAGGTCACCGATAAGAGAAATAAATGAACTTACTTAATCTATCAGGATTTTGTGCTGGGCACACTAAAATTAATCAAGCTTCCATAGAAGGGTAACCTTTGTCAAATCTTATACATCTCAAAGCAGTGACATTTTACTGGAAGGCTAATACTGAGACATGTAAGCATTGTTGTAGGTCATTTGGTCAGTTTTACCACAGAAGCAGATCTGGAAAAACAGAAACAAGCACTTGATCTTCCTCTGAATCTCATAAATGCAATCATTTTCATGATTGTAATGTGGCTGAGAGCAATGCAGTATGTAGCCAAATGGTCAACAACCATTATGGTGTCTATCAATCATAGAAAAACAAATAGAAAATCATTAAGGATGAACTAAGAAATCCAAACAGAAATGAATGGAGTTGACAATATGATTTGTTCTCATTTTCTGGTCTTAAATTTATTTCTACATCTCCGCCACTCCCCAACTATACAATTACTTTTGGATGCATTTATTCATTCTTCCTAATAAATTATCATGATGTACTCATGGGAAGGAAGGAAGGAAGGAAGGAATGAATGAAGGAAGGAAGGAAGGAAGGAAGGAAACTTTCAAAGTTCCCTGCCAGCTAACCAAAAGGAACCGCATTGGGTAAGCTGGCAGGAACTTAAAAATTGCTCCTGCTCCCACTGCTTTTTTTGGCCCATTCACAAGTCATTCTTTTTTCTTGGCTTAGGTAGGGAAATATCTCTGAAATTGTGGCCCAATGGGGCACGGGTTGTCTAATATCTCATTTTTTATCTCTAAGATAGCAAAGTGTCATCAGATGACTTACATGTGTTTTCATATCTGTATCTTCATGTTGTCACTTTTTTTGACTGCAGTGAGAAGAAGATATTTCCAAATGATTCCCCACATTGTATGTTTCTATATTCCAAATCAAAATTTATTTTTTGCGCAAAATATTCTATGACTTTTATGAAGGGCTCATTCTTAAAAATAAGAGAAATAAGAGAAAACAATACATAAAAGTTGATTTAGCAAAACTGGGCTTACTAAAATTCTTTTTACAGTAGCTCTATAAGAATGAACTTGTAGAACTATTTGATTGATAGTTGCCTTAAAGAAAACTCAAAATATGCGGTCACACCTGTCCTAACTATACTCCTTTCAAAGCAATTGTCTTTGTCAGGAAGGAAAAATGTCAGAAGATTGTGAAGTTCATAAGCAACTAAGCTTTAGGAAAAAGGTATTTTCAGTGCATTTATTCTGTTCAACCTAGTAACAGTCATTGATTAATTCTTCAGATATCCTCCTGCAATGTTCTGCTAGACTCACTTACCTTCATTATGACATTACACGTCACTTCATTTTGTTTCCCAGCAGCTTCCACTAGAGTTTGGATATTTACACATATTATGTTTCTTCATGCATTACAGATTTGGTCTAGTTTTATCTGTTCTATATATGCTGCTGGAAAGAAACACATACACACGAGATACACAGTTCTCCTTAGGATACCTATTTACAAATAATCATAATGCCTCCCCCATCTTCTTTTGTGTCATGGAGGCTCAAGAAAATTGGCCATGTTCTGCTTATGTAGTAGGAATGACCAAATGGTCCACAACATTACTTACACCATACAGATCAGATTATTTCACTTTAAATTATTATTATTTTCCTCTTCCTATGAACATAAATACTTTGAAAGCAAATTTTTATGTGATTAGGCAGCATATCCTTGATATTTCTTTGTTTCAGACCATGCTCTTTAGTTTATTCAAAGCAAATCAGAGTACAGACCTCAATTGCATATAACAAGTGCTCTTGAAATTCAGAGACTGAATGGCATTTGGATACCAGAATAAGGAAACCAACATAACATATATCCTAAAACTGCAGAACTGAGCTAGCACTGTACTATTTGTGGGGGGGGGGGGGTAAGCTTTATTCTGTACACTGTGGAATTGGATGTTGAAGTACAGTGTGTATGCTATATATGTAAATCTTTGCTTATAAAAAAAATCCCAATGAATTAGGCCAAGAAAATATGGCCATGGAGATAATTGTCAGCAACTTCAATCTCTTCACTGAAGTAGTAGTAAAATTCCCAATTTTATTTCCTTAAAAATGCCTTTTTCATTTTTCCTGGATACTGAAAATATTGGTCCCCTGTGAACAATTCCATTCCATTCTTCCATCCTAACTTAAATTCTCGAGATACCAAAGGATTTCTCTGGTTTTTAAAAACTTTTTTTAAAGATAGCCAGGTACTTTCCTATCAGCCTCCAGAATACCTTGAAAGTCAATCAACATGATGTCATATTATTGCAGGTAGCTTAACTGACCTGATGCTGAATAGAACAGTTTACACCACTTCTCTCTCTACACACATACACTGTCAGTCTGCAAGATATCGTGATAGGATGCTTGTTTGACTTTAAGCCAGTTTATTACACTTTGGTAGGAACTTGCCAAGTGTGCAATCCAGATTGCTGATTGCACATCTCTACCTCCTCACTCCAACGTTCTTCCAACTTTCTGTGACAGAAAGGTAATTGCCAACACGTTTCCTTTTTCGCTGTTGCTGGGCAGTTGTTACTGGAGTTGCATACCTATCTATTTGCATACAAGTTTAATTCACTGTATACAAAGTTAGATTAAAGCATCAAACATATATGTAGATGGAGCACTTGGTTTAAAAGAAAACAACAACATTTTTGCTCATTTCCCCTGAATAACATCTGTTGCAGCTACTGTTGTAGCATTCTCTCAACTGCATAGTGGTTATAACATTTGTCTGAAATGCAAAATGTCACCGGTGCAAAACCCAGTAGAAATAAGTGTATGGGGGATTATTACTATTTTTCATTCCCTGAATTATTCACTTTATTGCTTATTTTCATTAAAAAACAAACACGCAGCTCTGGTAAGCATAGGTGCAGAAATCAGTTGTGCCATGCGAATCAACTGAGCCAGAAAGAAGGAAATATAGGATAGTAGAGGGCAAGGGTGGGTGTGTGGGGTCAACTGATCATTGGAACTACTGGTTTGCCCAAACCAGTCCAAACCAGCAGCAGCCCACCACTGTATCCATCCATCCATCCTCCATCCATCCATCCATCCATCCATCCTACAAAACTTTCATTGTCATGACCTTAAATTGGGTGAAATTGTGCAACACTGGACAAAGATTTCTGAACCAAGGTACCACAAATGGTGCTAACTTATAGAATGCATCAAACATCAGAGATCTACATCTTGAGGGAATGCAATTTGGGGGAAATTTGGTTGGTTCAGTGGTAGTGACTGCTGCTGTACTGCTGTGCTGGTACTGCACTTACGTCTTCAATTCATTCTTCATTGTCAATGTTCCTTGAGAATTATCCAGCCTTGCAAGCTATTGCTCCCTCTCCTACAAGCAGCAGCCATTTACCTGCTTGCTGGGAAGGGAAGGGAAGGGAAGGAAGAAACCCTACACACCCTTCCTGGTCCATCCTACTCTCCCGACCCAAGTACATTTCAGTTTAAATTTTCAGATAACTCCTTGTTATATTAAATAGAATTAATAAAAGGTGGAATGTAGTATAGAATACAAAACTGAAGCTTCAATGGATGTCCATTTGTATAAGGAGGCTGACTTATATTCTTAGTGACTTACTTACTATAAATGTTAATTTAGATAGCAATAGTTCCATAGCCTCATGAAAATCTGAACCGTTTTAGATAAATAGGATAAATAGAAAGAAAAGTCTCTGCAACCCTTTCCAAAATATAACTTTCTAGATTTTTAGTAGAACCTTGATTTACAATAGATAAAATTTGATTATATCTGTAACATTTAAAATGATTTCTATGTTATTGAAACAAAGATACAAATCTTTGTGATTGATTATAATAATTTTGTTATTCAATGTGTTTTTGAGAGAGTAAAGATATGCACAATTATGAACTGTGCAAATATTATTGTCAGTATTTGTTAATCAGAAAATTGCAGCCTACCCTCTTAAAGTTAAGCCCAAACAGAAAATCAAAACTGCAAAAAGGACACTGAGGGAATTTGCTTGTCATAAGGAAATTTGGGACAGATGGCAGAAGAAATTATTGCTGAGATGAATCAGTGAATTTCTTGGTCAGCTTTCAAATAAGGTCATCTGCTTAAAAGGAGGAGGGTGTCTTTTTGAATCTTTATCTATCAGTCTGATAGGAAAACATGAAATAAAACTTTTATTCTGGAATTCTTTATCAAACAATTGCAATTTTTGATGTTCTGCTTGATTAAACCATCAAACAAAAGGAGTCACATTTTCATAATGACTAAACCCCACTTGCCATTCCTCTCAACTGTAGATATGTATGTATGTATGTGTGTACATACAGTATATATTACGTTATATTATGCTAAGTTATATTATATTATATTATATTATATTATATTATATTATATTATATTATATTATATTATATTATATTATATTATATT
>JANHFT010004446.1:18272-42869 GCA_032467955.1 Pseudoxenodon macrops | reverse complement strand
TTTAACAGATTTGGAGAGAACTGGTTCTATGATGTCACCAGCTGCTTGCAACCTACTCTATAGAACCGGTGCGAACCAGTAGGATTTCACCCCTGGTTCAGTCCTACCAATAGCATACAATCCTTGCTTTTCTTCACAGGTTTTTGGGAGGTTTTCCTTGTCATCTTGCCATCTCTTCCTCGTCATCTATCCTTCCACATCCTCTGCTTAAGTTTGCCTTTTTCTAGGCTGTGTGTGTGTGTGTGTGTGTGTGTGTGTGTTATGATAAGCTGGCTTCCTACGGACATCATCATACTCTTGAAAAACCCAAGTTGTGGCTTCCTTAGCCAGTTATGGATTTTATTATGTCTATGAAATAGTGGCTAACTGTGATGCTAGCATGGATCCCTATGGGGTTGATTTGTGCCAGTTAGCAGGTTGGGGTGGAGGAAATTAAATAGCTTTCCTGGTAGAGTCAGGACTGCAAAAGCTCTCATGTCTCGGGAGGACAGGGATAAGCTGACCCTTGCCTCAGAAAGAATGAAATGGCAGGTTTTTGACAGCCTTCTCACTAGTCAGTGCTATCTCTTCTAAACACATAAGTTGTTTTCACCTTTGATCCTCCTTCCTTCACATCTCTTCCATTCAGCAATACGTTATGGGTATACACTATATAACATGCCCTGCTGATATATATTTTATTGAACAAGTCATAGGGATCTAGTTCTTTCATAACCACATGGTTGTTATATTTTTACAGAAGCAATAAAATCACATCATGATTTCAACTGAGCACAATATATGCACAGAATCACTGTTTGGACCAAGCATGGGTGGGTTTAGAGAAGGAGCTGCTATTCCATATTTGGCAAAGTAAAAAATAGAGGATATATTCAGAGAATTAAATCTGTTTACTTGAGTCTTGGGCCCTGAGTCAGTAAGAATGAAACTGGATTGCATAGCCCAGTTTATGTTTTCTTTCCTGTTTTTATTCTAGTGTGATATGATTATAACTGACAGTGAAGCAAATGAAAGTGGACATATTTAATCTGAGATTGACAATAGTGTCAATAAGGGGAGAAGTACCCAGACTACCACTAGATCAGCAGGTCCCTCATTCAGTGAGCTCATATTTCCTTCCTTAAAGGGAGAAGAGCAAAATAATTGGGTTTTATGTCAATATAAGTGATTTCACAATTAAAATATAAGCTTCAATGTTTCAAAGATCAAGTTCATTATTCAAGAGTGACATTAAAGAATACCGGTAACTTATTTTTGCAATGATAATAGCAATAGCACCTAGACTTTATACTGCTTCATAGTGCTTTACAGCTCTCTCTAAGTGATTTATAGAGTCAGCATATTTCCCACAACAATCTGGGTCTTCATTTTACTGATGTCGGAAGGATGGAAGGCTAAGTCCACCCTGAATTGGTCAGGATTGAACCCTTGACAGTAGGCATTCTAACCCTTGCACCACCATGGATAAGATACCCAAAGAGGAAATTTCTATAGTAGTTTGTCTGAAATGGCATAAAAGTTTAATTAAATAGACCAAATAAATACAGTCAATCTGGAAATTTTGGAGGGATTCCTTTAAAAGTATTACATAAACAGGATGGTCATGAATGAACATAGGCAAACATGTCATGGATCAGAAATGGACTGATTTACAAGCTTCTAGCTTGTAAATGCAATAATGTAGCAACATTGCTTCATGTTGTTTGGTGGGACCAACCTATTCATCTGTAACAATGGCTATCAAGCATTGATTAAGCATCAAGATCCACTCCACATTTCATGAGCCTAGAATCCTTGAACATTTAGCATTGATCTTCTCTTTTCCATCTGCCATTCTATTATTCAAGGACACAGGCAAAGACTTGACTCATTATTTCTCCAGATACCTATATACTGCAAGCTGTAGGTTTATAGTAGGGAAGACTTTTGTACTCTAGCAGTTCCTCCTATGATTTAGGAGCCTAGAAAATCAGGGTCCCAAATTAGGACTATCATATCTGGGCTGGAAAAACTCCACACAGCCACTGGATGGTAAAACAGAAATATTGTTTTGTGAATTCCTTCCAGTTGTCATCTAGAGGACTTCAGAACTTTTGCAGCACTATTCTAAATCACCTGGAGAGCTTGCAGTATTGGGTGATGGTTCAATACTTCATCACATGAGTTCAGCCAACAAGACATTGTAAAGACATTGTAATAGTCACTGCTTTCATTTCTGTATTCCTCACTCCACAGAGAGTAATATGGCAACAGCTGAAAAAGGAGCAAGTTAATAGGCTTTTGCTCTAGGGCTGGCAAATCTCTAGCCCCCTCTTTTTCCAACCCCACAAAACTTCAGAAATTGCAATGAGTTACAAAAGCACAACTTCCAGCAGTTTGGAATAGTTTTAAGGACTGATAGGACATTGTAGCAGATAATTTTATGTACTACACTTAGGTTGGATTGAAGACGGCAAAGGTCTGAGTTTTCTAAGCCCAAAATTTCAAGTCTGGTGGTATTCTGTTGTGAGTAGAGGAGTGGAGGACTCTTCTCATGAAATATCTCTGGACTCGTTGGATTGTTTTAATGTCTAATATGAAGTGTGGGTTCCAGACAGATGAGCTGTATTCAAGAATTGGTCTGGCAAAAGTTTTGTATGCCCTAGTTTGTAGTTCAATATTACCTGAAAAGAAGCTACACAAGATTAGGTTAACAACTCTTAATGCCTTTTTGGCAATGCTGTTACCATGAACTTTGGCACTTAGATCATTTGAGATGAGTACTCCAAGGTCCTTCACAGAGTGAGAGTTGTCTACGAAGTCATATCTGCCTAGCTTGCATTTTGTGTTCTGATTGTGTTTGACACATATCTTAAGATCCAAGCAACAGAGGCCTTTCACTTATAAATCTTATAAGAAATAGAGTTTATATACATAACTTAAGTATGGTATACAATGATTACTTGTTTATTAAGTACATTCCTGGAGAGGCTCAACTTGTAAAGTGTTAATATTTTATTGGTACTAGAATACCTAAAATAATAATAATATTGGACAACCTCCTTCAACAAACAGAAAAAGACTCTCCTGGTAGAGACTTTTGTTTGCCTACCATTTTGATTGTAATACCAATCATCTGGAAGTGACAGGCAGAATAAAGAAGAGGAATCTTCTACAATACTTTGTATTTGGCAAGTTGTTAATATGCTACTTTTCCTCCCAAAAGAAGACATGGTGTTATGGATTGTTAGCCACCTACCTCAAAAATTATTAACCATTATTTATATGGAAGATTTGAGCTAAAAACACACATTATTATATTCTGGGTTGCAGCCACAGTTTTTAATGTTGCATGTCCAATGAAAGTAAATGCCATTTTGTACATCAGGCATACAATTATATGCAAATAACTTCATAAAATTATGAACTATGGAAAGAAGTGTCATAATCATATTCTACCAGAAACATTTTAATACTTGATGACTAATTGATGGGATTTTAAAAACAGTTTTGTGCATCCCTAGTTCTGGTTTAATGTTGTCATTCTACCCACAAACAGAACAAGGAGATGGAAATCAGTCATACAATATTTTATGCCATACAAAAATATTTTCACAACAAGCAACCAGTTATTCACATATAAGAAATGTACAGATTCTTTGTAATTTAAGGCTAACTGAAAGTGTATGGGAGAATATGCTTAAACTTTCACACTTCCCCATTTAAAGTAATTAAAACTGTTACAATAAACTCCATAACAGATGTGACTTTCTTATTCTGGCCAACACCCATTTTAAGGCAACACATCTGGGAGAATGAGAAAATCAGGGTTTTTATTTCAACACTGAAATAGTTGTTGCTAACAGTCATGATGATTTTTTTTAAAAAGTATTCACCAGCTTCAGAATGCATTTATGAATTTAGACATAATTAAGAAATAACAAGTGTAATGAAAAGTCTAGGTATTGTACTTGGACTTGGGAGATTCAGGTTCCCCATTTCTCTATGAAACTCACTGGGTAACTTGGAAAAATATCGTTCTTTTAGCACAGGTTATCTCACAAGGTCATTATGAATAAAACCTTTCTACATCACCTGAACATGGGATTTGCAATAAGAGTGCTTCCTTATTCAACATATTCTATGCCATTTCTATCCACTTCATAGTCCTCCTCCTCTCTCATCTGTGAATTTGCAGTAACTCAAAATAATACTTGAAATTTATTAGAAAATTCCAAAACAGTGATTAATCATGGATTTTCAAGAGGAAAAAAAAAGAAATATTTCATAGATGCATCTTGAGACAAGGGGAGTGGTGAGGGACCATCACCTTTCATCACAAGGAAAAAGACATTGATTTTTCTTAGTGTGGGGAAAAAGTCACTCTTAAGTATGATGCTCTTATTTCAAGCTCTTTCACTGCTTGCTTCCCCTGCCTCCTATATATTTTCAACTATCTTTTCTCCTGAGGAAAAAAATAGAAGGAACAGGATGGGTGGTTTAAAGGCATGTAGAAAAATCAGAGAATTGAGATAATGAGTAAACCAACAATTGATTGATAGTTCTGGAAGCTCTCTTGGGTGACTACACTAGAAGGCTGGACCTTTTTCTCTTTTTAATTTTGTTTTACTAAGTGTCTGATCAGTTACAGTAACACATTTATTAGAGCAAAATCACTTAAGCAATGTAATAGCTATAATTTAGGCCTGTGGTTTCAGCAAACACAACAATGACCTACATGTTTGAATAGCCTGAAACAAATTGCTGAAGTAATTATTTGGAAAAGGCCATTAGCAGTTAGATTTACCCTTCACAATGAAATAATACACTAGGGTAATCTGCATAGTACCTTACCAATTGTTTCACCATTCAAATATCTTAATGTTAGATCTCTTAAGCATTCTGCTTGCTGGTTACTCTGGACTGAATCCAGGTTTCTGCCAAAGAGTGAGAACACCATGTATGCAACGTTTGGCCTAAGAACCTTCAGCTAGCGGGAGGCAATTTTTACCAATTACCTCCTTCCACTGCCATCTTCAGTACCAATTTAATGCAAATTGCAAGCACTACCCAACCACTGGAGCATAATTTTGAAGGGACCCTTGGTACGAAAAATGCTTTATTGGATCAAGCACCTTTCACATTGTCCTTCAATCTGTGAAAGGCTGACATCTGGGAATTCTTTTGTTTCCTCTAACACCTTTCAGAATCAAATTCTTTGAAAGACACTTGCTTTACAAACTAAGATGTGGAAAATGGTCTCTGTTGGAATTGAAAGCTTGTGCCTACATCCTGATGATAAACATGCTTCTATTAAGGCAAGGAATCTGAAGTTTTACAGAAATGGCAGAGCTCTAATTCCTAGAATAACCTTGCTGTTTTGGGCTGCTCCGAGCAATATTTATGGGATCACAAATTTCTGATTCTTTTAAGTACGAGAAGAAGGCCTATGATATTCTCTTGGGGAATGGTAGAGAAAAGACATGGCTTCAAATCTGGTATTTTTCTGGAAACTTTAAAATCTTTTAAAATCATGTTCAACAATGTTTACTGTAGTTTTATGCACTTGAATGATTTTTTATTTCAGCAATGTTTTAATTGTCATACTATGGGATTTTGAATTCTTTACTGATTTTAAATTTGTACACATTGATGAGAAGCATTTGGGAATGGAACTCTCAAGTGGGAAGTACAAATCAACGTAGATCTCTGTAGAGAGATTTTGGGCAAAGACAGATCCTTAAATTGTTTTATTGTCCTAGCTATTATTCAACAAGATAGATACTGGTAATTCATGTCTGAGCACTGTAAAAATGTGATGTGGAATACAAAGATTTGTCTGATGAGTGATGGGCATCTGTGGCAGATTGAGTTGCTTTTGTAATTACTCAAAAATCAATTGTACTGATTCTTATTCCTCTGGTAAGTATGTGTGAATGAAGCATAACAGCATTTAGCTGTGTGCTATTACATGCTCTCTGTATCCACACTGCTGCGAAGATTAAAAGCATATAGAAGTAAAAGCTAAGGGAAAAAATCTGATGCCAAATGGAATGAGAAAGTGAAGTAATAATTCTATGCCTCTACAAGAAAGTTATTTAGAAAAAGTAAGATCTAAGAAGGCATGCAGACATGCATAATATCCAGCTAGTGATGGTAACTTTAACATAATGAACCAAGGAACAGAATCTCAATGATGTTCATAACTTATCTACCTGTTGCAAGTTCAAGCATGTAACTAAATCTGGAGTTTTCAGTCTTTCTTTAAAAAGAGATTTTGGAAGAAATTGTGGTTGCATCTCTACTGAAATGCTGTCCTTCGCCTCTCTGTATTCCTGTGCATAATTGAATTTTTCATTAGCTGAGGGATATGCTTAACTTTTTTTTTCTGGATGAGGACCACAACAAAGAGCATTGAGGAGGAGAAAATGAAAAACTCCTATAGAAAAGCACAACTCCTCTCACAGAAGAAAACACACACACACAAAATTCCAGAACATTAAAAATTAAAGTCAAAATAGCAATGCACTTTTCAGCTCTTGCATGGCAATTTTTTACTGATTTTTGGGTGAGCAACAATTTGAAACTTTATGTGATCTGAGTGGGCTTCAATGGGTTTGTAGCATGCACCCCATTGACCATGTATTGCATATCTCTCACATAGTATACCTCCAAATGGACATAGTGTGCTAATGGTAGAGGGCTGGAAAAAGCAAAGCATCGTACTACAAAAATATATGCACAATGTACTGAAGCTGAAAATATGAGCTTTAAATTCCATTAAAAAAATTCTCACAAGCAAATGAGTTAAATTCCCCCTCAAAAAGGAGAGACTTTGAAAAAAAGGTGATTGAGCTGCAGTACTATGTTCCTTTCCAATGTTTTACCTGTTACTTTTATGCCTGTAAGGCATTTTGTGAATCAAATATTTATGCAAATTTGGGCATGTCAAATATGCTAATAAGAAAGGCAGGCTTTCTGCGAGCAAGAAATGATGAAGTTGTCAGTATAAAATACAGGCCATGTCACTTCTTAATCATGTTTCATTTCAATTTCAATAGCTCTACATCCATCAGTAAGTCTGACGTAATTTCAGTTGATTATTTTGTACTGTTTACTGATAGGTATGCTTCCCTGTTATGTGCATGTATTCTTGGAATAATAGCATTCAAATATCGGTAATTTTAAAGGATTGAGGTTCATTTAATAAAAATAAAATGTACCTACAGTTAACTTCCCATTCCCACTTATTTAGATATCTCAAAATTTAGAAAAGTCTTAAGTGTCCTGGTTCTGAAATATTGATCTTCATAATTTTAACTCCTTACATGTCAATAAGACTTGAGGTTAAAAACTGGACTCATCTATTTTTTAAACACCTCCATGCCATGTGCCCTTGGTTCAGAACCTGTGGCCCTGTAATGTAAGAGAAGTTCAATCCCCAGACATTTTGTTAATTGATCATGTTGTTGAGGTTACTAGGAACAATTGCAGATCCTTAGTTCTCCCATCTCTGTTCTAACACAAACTTAATCTGAAGTTACTGGTTTGGTGCAGAGCCAAATTAGAATGTGCGGGTTATTAGTGACAGAAGTCATTTTGTCAGTCAGTTTATCATGGTCTTACTATTGTTCATATTAAAATCAATGTGGAAAGTGGCTGTTTTTCATGCTTGCCCTAGAAAAGCACATTTCTAAAAATGACAGCTATTTCTGAGGGGCAATGGGAAACAGTCTTTAGATATTGGATTTCCACTCAAATAAGAACTGGAGCTGAGTTTTGTGGTGTTAAGCCTTTGATGCTGAATGGCCTGAGCAGGATTGATAACTTGGCAGATCTCTGTAGAAGGAACTCAAACACTCATGTGTATGATCAAAGTAAAAGTTCAGCAGCCCATACTCCCAATCTGAAAGGTTTTAGCACTGGGTTGTCTAACCCAAAGGACTATTAGTCAGTTGCATATAATCATTCCAAATAATTTAGCATGTTTGGAAACAGAAAAATGAGAGTATTACTGTGTTCAGTGGAATTTAACAAAATAAGCAAATGTCTTTATCAGTAGTGTGGGCAGCTTCTTCCTTTAAGCATCAACCATCAACATTAAAGAAACAAGCAGTTCAGAAATACATCACACACTAGCATTTGTTAGACCAGCCATGAAGACCTTGGAAAATTTATTCAAATGCTATGATGTGTCTGTACTACAAAGATGAGAACTGCACATGTCAGAATATTCACTGACACTCTAAGAAAGTGAAAGTTAGACTCAGAGTGGATTGATCCCTTTGAATTTTGGCCTTGAAGAAGACATCTGAGAATAACATGGACAGCCAAGAAAACAAACCACTGGATTATCAAACAACTTAATTTTGAATTCTCCCCAGGGCAGAAATGACCAGGTTCAAATTATTATCCTACTAGAAAAGGCTCTAACTCTGGAAATGGTAGAAGGAAAGGAAAGAAGAGGATAACCAGCAGCAACATGGATGGATTCAATTACTGTGGCAATGAGTAACTTGAGAAACTTGAAAGGACAGGTTAGGAATAAATAGTCAGGGTGAAAATCAATCGCTGTGATCTCACAGCATCGAAAATAACTCAATAGCATATAATCCAGGGGTGAAATCCAGCAGGTTCTGACAGGTTCTGGAGAACTGGTAGCAGAAAATTTGAGTAGTTTGGAGAATTAGTAGCAGAAATTTTGAGTTGTTTGGAGAACCGGCAAATACTATCTCTGGCTGGCCCCAGAGTAGGGTGGGAATGGAGATTTTGCAAAATCCTTCCCCCAGTAATGGAGAGGGAATGAATATTTTGCAGTATTTTCCCCCTGGAGTGGGGTAGGAATGGAGATTTTTCAGTATCCTTCTCCCAGGAGTGGGGAGGGAATGAAGATTTTGCAGTATCCTTCCCCTGCCATGCCCACCAAGCAACACCCATCAAGCCAATCCACACCCATCAAGCCATGCCCACAGAACCGGTAGTTTAAAAAAAATTGGATTTCACCACTGATATAATCAGTCAATTAATTTGAAATGTACCTGTAACAACTGCATTACATGGAAGACAAAATTTGGTTTTGTGTGTTTGAACTGAGATTCTGTGCATTGCATTGTTTCTATCTTTCCTAGAAGATGTAGAAATCAGACTATCAGGGACATATCAAGGTGTAATAAATAGACACTGAGGATCAGAGTGTTGGATGTTAGATAAACATACAGTGGTCCATAAAAGGCTTTGCTGAAAAGTTAGATAGGTCTTGAAATTGGGCCAGGAAAAAGAAAAGATTTTACACAGAGAAAAACCATTGTAGGCCCCAGAAAAATAGGCCAGACCAGAGGAAAGTGCAATGTTAAAATAGTCAATAGTCTCTGTGTTTTGTGAGTTTTCTTCATCTGGATAGACTGTAAATACATAGTTTTTGAATCACCTGTTATATAACTGTTTATGCCTCCCCTGTCCTTTCTGCTCCCTTAACACTACATAGCAACTTTGCACCTGCTTTGTGCAAAATCATTGTGATTCATTGCTGATCGAAGTTGCAACTGTTGATATTATACAAAAGTACCAACTTTGTAGAAAGAAAATTTGTATCTTAACCTAAGTTTCCTAGGTAAAGTTTAGCATAATTGTGTCAATGCACTAAGTCCTCTATCCTGTACAGCTGTCAAATCATTTGTCATTCTCTTCTCTTTCCACTCCCTTTTTCTCTATTTGATTTTTTCCTATTGATATTCTTGTAGACTATAATACAACAGCTTTCCTTTCCCTTCTTCTGCGGTGGGCTGCATCTCTCCACTTAGTTTGCAAAGAACAAAATAATTGCAATCTTTTCATTCCTATTTTTAACAGGTGTGAACATCTGGGAAACAGCAAATCTGTAGCCTATTGTGGGAAACATTTGTTATTCTTCAAAGCTTATTCTGGGCAAAATGAATAGTTAAGAGGAAAACACTTTTTTTCCCCTACCAGACTTGTTGCTGATGCTTTCTCCTCAAAGGAGACAATACTTTGTACTTCTGTACAATTATATACTGCTAAAACTCTCATAATGTTTATCTGCTTGTATTCTCAAGTTAGCCCAAACTGCATTATATTACAACAATTTTTGAATCAAGGTAACCAACAATCTGCTAACTTAAAGAATGAATAAATCCAGGACCCATTATTCCTGTGAAATTGAAATTTCCATGACATTCAGACCAGTTTTCTTTGCAAAGCTGTAGCCATTGCAGCATCTCTACATTTCATGCAGGGGTGAAATCCAGCAGGTTCTGGAGAACCGGTAGTGAAAATCAGAGAACCGGCAAATACCACCTCTAGCTGGCCCTAGAGTGGGAAGGGAAGGGAGATTTTGCAGCATTCTTCCCTGGCCACTCCCACCACACCATGCCCACCATACCACACCATGCCCGCCCATAGAATTAATAGTAAAAAAGATTGGATTTCATCTGGTTGTGGTTTCCAATGGTTTCCAAAAAAACAGCAGGAAGTTGGAAGTCACTCCCGGTCCCACAGTTTATTTGTCTGCCCATGGTCATTCTTTTATTCATTTAAATAAGGAAATATTAACTTACTATTGAAGTTCATTTACCACTACAACTATTTTTCTATTTATGATACATATTCCTTTTAGATTATCACAGAACAGCCGAGCATTGTAGTTAATATATATATATATGGCCAGCCTAAGTTTCATGTTCATTCTAGTCATATCAAACTATACCACTTTTCTCTCAATGGATGACACAAGACTGTCTAGTCCCTTCAAGCTCTGTTATTTTATTCATCATTTTAAAAAAATGAAAGAGAGTGCATGTTTCTGATGCAGTACAGAAGGATAAATGAGAGCAAGTAGCTGCTTTTTGGACAACTATAATCCTTTTACTACTATTTATTTCCCAAATATCTGTAATGCGGAGGTGCCATATCATTAGTAGGTAAAGGCTTGAAGGCCTGAAGCAAAATGATTGTCAACTGCACATTGATGTCCCTTCTATTTTCTTCACAGAGGAAAAGATTTTTTTTTCTACAAACATATATTCCTTAAGGAACTCTTTCACACTACACCGGCTCTGTCTTTCTGTCTGTCCTCAGATTCCTTTCTGTCTTTGTAATAGCTTTCAAAAAGATGATATTAAGAGGGGTATTTTAAATGAAAAACCCAAACCCTTCTCCAGTAAGGGAAATATCATTATTGCCTGAAAGAATGTGAATCTGGAAATGTGGTAACAAATTTATTGCAATGTTCCCATCAAATATATGACACTAGATTTTCTTTTCTCCTACAGTTGAATGCATTATTGTAGAAATATTATATATCCATGTCTTTTACTTTGTTGCATTTTGTTCTTGCAACTGTAGGAATCCTCAGGGACTCCTTTCGTCTTTACCTTTATCTACTGTAGCTTTAAGGAGAAAAATCTCTTACTTTCACTTTTTTACTCATGGTGATATTGGCTTTTAGAAAAGGATAAATCTATCTCCATATTCCTTTTTGTCTCTTGAATTTAACCTGTTAAATTGAATTTATCATGTTATTCCAATGCATCCCCAGCACTGCTGGATCTTTCCCCCACAGCTGAAAAAATTAAGTCTCTCAAATGGATCTCAACTAAGACTGACCTTTACCTGACCACAAATGTACATTGTTCAAAATTATTCCTGTTTCAAGATTTTTTATTAAGTCCCTGGGTTAGGTAACGTAAATCAATACATCTCATTTAACCCTAATGGCTCTTAATACCTCAAACTCTGATCCCACTCAATGTCTTCTCTTTTCAATGACTTCTCTTTTGTTTACATTGTCCCATTATCTTTAAAGCTTACCTGTAAAAGAAACATATAAAACTTGTATTAAAATGTTTAAAGGCATGATACTATAACAAGGTACATACAGAGAAAAAGATGCTATACTTCTCCCAATTACAGAATTAAAAATAAAGTTAAATTGCCTCTCACCCTGTCTGCAAGTGATGCTAATTCTCTCAGTAATTCTTATCTTGTTTTAGAGGTGATAAATAATAGTGTGTCAGTTAACTATCTAAGTTCAGAATGAGAAATAAAACTTGCTGTTTACATTTCTGTTTTCTAGGGTTTTGAAGAGTTAACATTTGCATATGTATTCTTGTGATCAAGATTCTAAAGGCATATCTAAGGTTCTGGCTTTATTTTTAGATACAAGCACAAAATATTTCTCGCTTCAGCACCACACATGTCAGTCCATATGTGCAGAACTTCTCCTGATGATGTCATTATTATTAAAGTCCTGCATCTCTGGAGCATCTTATTTTCATTAAGAATGAAAGAATGGAATGAGAATGAATTTTGGATTCTTAAGGATACAGAGCAAAACTGAGTATATATTTCAAAATATCTATATCAGCTCCTCTTTTTCCCCCAGAGATAAATTGAGTAATTTTCTCTCCTAAAAATGGTAAAAACACATAATGTAAAATTGTTCTTCCTGTGACTTTAATTTTAGAAATGTAAAAATTTCCTCTTTTTATTAATTGCTTTCCCTAAAGTGTTTGATCAGACAGCTTTTTATTTTCTATAACAATTTTTATTTTATTTTTATAACATCAACACACAACTTACAGCATCTGTTGTCAGAGTACATATTTATACCTTTACATCTATATAGCTTTTATAAAAATATAATCATATTTATTTAGTTATTTATTCCATTACACCATCCAGTTTAATACTTTTTTTCTCTTCTGTTCCCTCTCTTATATATCCTAAATCACTTACTTTTGCAACAACTTTCCAACTCTTTCTCCTACTTCCCTTTCCTTCTCTCTCTCAACTCTCTCCTTTCCTTTTTCTACTTCCTCTCCTTTCCACCTCACTTCTTCTCTCTCTTTCTTCTGCTACCTCTACTTCTCTTCTTTCTACTTCCTTTTTCCTCTCCTCTCCCTCTTCTACTTTCTCTCAACAACCTACCACTCTCCCTATCAGTTGTTGCATCCTCTCCTCTATTCAACAATTTTTGTTCCTAATATAGAACAGATCTATACCAGTTTTATTGATGATGATAGTCTTCATTTTAAATAGTTTCTCTTCCTATTAATTTTACATTATGTTCTAATTTTCTTCATTTTTTTACATTCCTCCTTTTCACCTATGTTTTATGAACAAAGTGATTCCCATGTCTTCTTTTAGACATCATTTAACCTATAACCCCTATTTTCTTTCTTTTCTTCTCCATCTCGGCCATAATCTCCCCTTTACCTAAATTTATTTTTTTATTCACTTTCTTTTCATATATGACAATAATGTTTAACATCCCTAATAATTATTCAAACAGATTTTTTTATTTCTTTTATTTTTATAGATATGAATTATGTCCAGTTGGATTCCTCTCCTCTCTTTAATGTATATTATTTGTTTAGTTATCCTCCTAAACTCTCTTACTCTCTTCTTACCACTATCTCTTTTAACTTTTAATAATTTCTTTTTTAAAAATTATTTCCTCCTTATTATTCTTTTAAAGCCACTGCTAAACCCAGTGAAATCATCTCCATACATTTTATTTTGAACTCTTTTCTCCTGAATCCCACCACTTAATTCAATTCCATTACCACTACCATTTCCATTTTTTCCATTTTTTCCACATTCCAGCAATGGCCCAAATTCCTTTTCATCCTTCCACATTTCATGCATATTTTTTATCATTTCAATAAGTTCTAACATGTCTTTATTCCCATTTTGTCCAGTTGTAGTTATTTAAAGTTTTTCCAACACTGTCTCTTTAAATTTAGGTTTGGAATCCATACAGATTCTTTGTATTCTTTATATCTTCTTCTATCTTCTACTTTGGTTTTATGCCATATCAAATCCAAAAGTTTTTTTTATTCTCTGAAAGTCCAGACCAAAACACACTCCTTTCAATTCTCACTGTTCCCAAGTTATCTTCCACAAGAAACAAGGTCAAACCTCACAGCTGCACATCATTTGAATTTTTTACCCTCTCTCTCCAACTTTCTCCAGATTGTTACAATGTAGTCTTTCCACCAGCAGGTGGAGTAACCATTTTTTTCATAAACTCCATACTATGACAATGTAATAATACTTAAATCCAACTTTGAAATCTTAAAATCTTTTCTTTCCAAATTTTCTTCTTTTGAAGTTTTTACAAATTCCCCATTCCAATTGTAAAAGCAACAATCTTTGGGTTCTCTTGTTTAAAATTTATTTTCATTTCCAATATTAAATCCAAGTGCCGGTTAGCCACCATTTTCCACTCCAGGCACTCTCACCTCTCCATTTAAAAAGTTTTTTCTTCTTTAAAATAGCCGATCACTCACCCAATTCCACACTTTGTTCAGTCATCACTCCTGCATAGTTGCTTAGATTGAGGTATCAGTTCCTCCAGACAAACCATATGTTCTCTCCTGCTCAGTTCGTTGTGGCTGCCCCGGCTTGTAACGGTTCAAAGCCCGTCTCCTCAGCCGCCAGATCTAGAGACTTCAGCCTGCCCTCCAGGGAAATTGCTGTTTCCCTGTTCATGTAGGCTGGTGCCCCTGTACTCCACTGTCCCTCCAGGACAGTTTCAGGTCAGCAAGAACCCCCGAATCGACTGAGGTTCAATGGCTTTTCAGGAGCACCCAAGAAGAATGTTGTCTCGCCATGATGCTAGCTATGCCCTCCTGATCAGACAGCTTATTAAGTATTATTTTAGCAAGCATAGGAACAATTGTACTGCACAAAACCAAGGACTGTCTATGCAGCCTTTATTTATTGGAAACCTATAGCAAGATATGAACAATCTTTGTGCTATTCAAGCATACACATTATTAAACAATGGCTATCACTTTTACTTGCAGTAGGGAGACATTGTTTAATAATTTGTGTGTTTCTCAGTCTGTCTCAGTTTCTCAGTCTGCTTCATTGATGGTCCCAAATATTATGCTACTATTTCACAGTATTATTTCATTTCTTTAAAAAAAACTCTCTTGGGTCATGCAATTTATATGACTTTAAACTCCAGTCCAGATAAAATTGGAAAAAGTTTATTCAACAATAGACTAAAAATGTTGGTCCTGAAGGTGCCTTTTCAGGAGGCAACTGGATTTCTTGATGTTTCACTTGTCATCCAAGAATCTTATTCAGCTCTGACAGGATAGTGGGAAATGGAAGGATTTATATTCCTTGCAGACATCTGGTCATTTGCATCCTTTTAGAGGGTCATTGACTCACTTGGAGGTTTATCGATATCCTCAGGGTCATCTGAGTAGTGCTCTTGGTTCCTGTAGTCTGCAATTTCCCCCCTCTGAAAATCCATCCCTACTCCCACAGCATTCAAAGAGTGTTCATCTCAAATTGTATAACTAGAAGTCTGAGGACACAGATAAACCTCCAAATACTTCAACAACCCTATAAAAAGATGCAAATGACCAGCTGTCTGCAAGGAATATAAATCCTTTCATTCCCCACTATCCTGTCAGTGCTGAAGAAGCTTCTTGGATGAGAAGTGAAACGTCTTCAAAGAAAAACAACAAGAAGTCCAGTTGCCTCCTGAAAAAGAACCTTTGGGACTACCATGACCTGGATGACTGAGAATGTCTACAGACTAAAAATGTTTCTCAGGGAAGTCTGAATAAAAAAGATAAAATTAATGAGTGGATGAAAACAATACAAACATTTTTGCCAATCCCATTTTGCTTCTTTGGTCAGAAAGTCTATAAGCCTTTTCCCCTGTCAAGTTATGCTATCTACTCACCTTAAACTATTAGAAAAGCATTCCAATGTATCACCACTGAGAAACCTTATCCTACCTATAAAGACACTTCTGCTAGATAGAGGTGCTATGATTTAGGATGTGCAGGGATGCTAAGCAAAGGCACCACCTAAAGTATTTATCTTTGTTGACTTCCTTTATTTTCCAATGTGAACATCCAGTGAGAAGCTATCCGCCCATTGCAAAACAATCATACCCATGTGATTGAGAGATGGTTTAGATATCTAGATAGACCCATGATATGGTAGGTGACCATCCCTGGCATTAAGTGGACCATGTGGTAAAGCAGGATTCCTTACACTTCATCCTTTGATCCCCGGGGTGCCTATAATTTGCTTTTCTAGCTACTTTTAAAGACAGGTTTTCCAATTTTCTGAAAGTGTGCAAAGGTTTGAGTGGTCTGGGGGTTAACTCAAGATACTCTTTAAGCCTCCTCAGATATAGCCTCTGTCTTCACTAATGCATGGTTAAAAAATAATTTTACTCTACAATGCACTGTTTTACCCAACTCAATTAAAGGTTAGGGGAATGAGAATTTTAATAATATATAGATAAATATATCATCATTTTAGTCCTGTCTTCTGAAGCAAGTAGTTAGTTGGAGCCTTTGCCTATAGTACCTATTGGTTCCCATGAGGCATCATCTGCCCCACTTATCCCTCATAGATCCCCATGAACATTACATATTTTGTTACATTTAAACTATTTTCTTAAGTCTTTTTGCTTCTACTGATTTTTTTTTCTTTTTTGGTCTAGTACTGATTTACAAATCAGTCACCACATACTCCCTAACTGCCTGGGTCTTGTAAACCTGACTCAACAGGAAATACTCATTTAAAAGCTGATCTTTGGGGAAGGGGGAAACTCTACTTAACTCTATCCAAATTTCAGGTGAGGAGAGAAAATTCCCCATTCGAGAATATGTATAGCCAACTGCCTCTGTCATATAGGGGAATACCTACACCCTGGACATCTCAGAGTGCAGGTATGGGAGGTATAGGGAAGAAGATTCCAGATAGGAATCTAGCAAACTGCTGTAAGTATTGGTGGCAGGTATATCACCCCCACCTCCTCCTTCCTTTTACAAGTAGTCCTCGACTTACAACCGCTCATTTAGTGACGTTCAAAGTTACAACGGCACTGAAAAAAGTGACCTGTAACCACTTTTCATATTTAAAACTGTTGCAGCATCCCCATGGTCACGTGATCAAAAATTGGATGCTTAGCAACTGGTTGATGTTTATGGTGGTTGTAATATCCTAGGATCATGAGATCACCTTTTGCGAACTTCTGACAAACAAAGTCAATGGAGAAGCCCAATTCACTTAACAATTATCTTACCAACTTAACAACTGCAGTGATTCACTTAACAGCCATGGCAAATAAGGTCGTAAAATGGAGCAAAGCTCACTTAACAATTTTCGCACTTAGCATCAGAAATTTTGGGGGCTCAATTATGGTCGTAAATTGAGGACTACCTATACTATATTGTTTCATCCTCATTCCTTCCTGATTTCTGGAGAAGAACATATGGGACAAAGAATAATGAAGCTCACCTGTCTCTTCCAGGAACCCAGGTGCAGATCTTCTTGTCCATTGCTGAAAAACTTTATGGTCATCTTCCCACTGGTTTTTCTCCAGATCTTTATCCCATTAGTAGTTCAAAAACAGCAATTTGGATCAGGATTTTGGGAAGGGAGGAGGTTTTTCATCTTTGGAAACCTTACAGTGCTGAAGAAAAACACTCTTTGTTGTTCTTTTCTCATGCAGGGCAGCTGATTGGTCAGCCTGTGTGTGAATGAGTATTTCAGACATAATAACATGCTTTGAGGGGATCACCAATCAGCTGGACAAATGCAAAGAAAGGTGTAACATACAAAAAATTGCTGGGGGACAAATGCCAGTTGTAAGCATCCTTTATTGAGGGTTCAACAGCCCAACATAAAGGCTGTATCCTATTCAAAGTTTTATTTTTATTATTATTTATTTCCCCATAATCTATAACACTGAACTTGCCTTTTCCATAGCAACTGCATACTGGGTCAATGTTATTACCAAGCACAAGATGCTTTCCTTGATTTTTAATTGTGAGTTCTTGCTCTGCCATCTGCTGTTCTGGATTTAATTGTGGTTCTTTTAATCGCTATATAAAAATCAACACTGTTTTCTACTGTTATAATTTTATTGTTACTGTAAAGCTGCCTAAGGAAATTTGGTACTTGCATGTATAAAGGGCAGAATATAAACAACTAAAAAAAATCTAACAATATTTACCTTATATTTACAAACTATAAAATATTGTAACAAGTGATTGACAAAATAATTATAAAAATAATAACAAAACCAGCTGATGTTTACGAAAGACCTGCATATTTTTAAAATTTTGTTCATTCCAAGAATTGTATTACTTTTTTTGTTCTGATTATGAATTCTTAAAAATTCAAAATCCTGCATGTAATTTGTAAACCTACAGTTATCATAACAAAAGTATTGCTTTGGTAAATCCATAACATATAAGATAAAAGAAGAAAAATATTAAGGAATTAGTTTCCTTAATTACCGTACATTTCAAAAACAGCTAGTTTTGTCTAATGGTTAAGGCTCTAGGCCAGAAACTGGGAGAGTTGAGTTCTAATTCCTACCTGGAGATGAAAAACTGTGACATTGGGCCAGCCACTTATTTTCAGCTCACCTCACTTCACAAGGTTGCTGTTATGGGGAAAATAAGAGGAGGAAGGATGTGCTTGCTATCTTCTATATAACATTTATCTTCTTATTTATGTCTGGTGAAAAAAATGGCATTCCGAAAAGGTGTGTGTATTGACACAAAGTGGACTTATTTAAGAAGATAGTTTTGGTTCTGTCATAGTCCACTGTAACTAAGAAATAATATCCAGACAGGACTGGATGGGTAAAAGAATGGGCATGCAAATTAGACTCACCTTAATTTCTAATGGATTTCTAAAAGAACCATGGCTGTGAAACAGATCTGGCTTGCTTTCTCCAACTGAACTCCCTAACCATGTTGCATATAAATAATGAACTGGCATTTTCTTCTACAGAGAAACCACAACACTGGCAAATAAGGGCAAATCTCTGTTATTGTTTTAAGACAGTAATTGGTTGCCCTTAATTAGAAAATAATTTATGGCAATAGATTCAATGCAAAAAAGGATTATTTCAAAATACCTAGGTTCACTTTCTCAATCACCAGTGTCCATTTTAAGACAACTTGATGAATTCATTACTGTGCCCATAACTATGGGAAATGTCATCTATTTCCTTTAATTGGTTTCTAGGGATTTCTTCTATATGGCATGATGACAGAATGACTCCTTTTCATTGTGTATTATTTTCTAACATGTGTAGAAAGAAAGACAAGTTGTTAATTGCAGTTAGAAAGTGAAATCTGTTGCTACAAAATATGAATGCTGTCAAGCACACTGCTACTACATTGAAAAAAAAATAGTATTATCCAAGAATTTCTTTTTCTGTTATTTTTCATTTCTCAGGATCATTATTACAGATTGTTGCTTGCCTTTTTCCCCCTGAATGGATCTTATTTGAGCAACAAATGCTGACAGGCTTTGAATCTAAATAGAGCTAAAATACAGTTACTACAGGAACTGCTGTTCAATCAGAAATCATAGCATTAAAATAAATTTTATTTTATCCAAAACTAAATTGAATTTATGACAGACTTTATTATATCTTTGTGGCTATTATAAATATTTGATAGACATCTGATTATTATGAGCACAATGGGATAATGCTCCCACACTTAGAATAATTGAAATTCATACATTTGAAAGATCTAATTAAAGGCAACCAATTTCTGGCTTTAAAAAATAAACAGACGAGACATTGATTATAGATTTATCTATAAAAAGAAAATGCTTGAATCTATTATCTGAGATCAGGAAAAATGTTCTAGTATCTTCTGTAGCATTTCATATGAGCTATTCTTGTTCAATTGCTCGTTTAAAAAAAGACTTTGGGTAATGTTTTGTTAGACATGTATTTTAATGCAAATGTTCTTACTTTTGTATGTTCAATCCAGGCAGGAAGTTTAAAATAGTAATGTTTCTTTTTTAAAACATATATAAATGTTAGAACACAGTACATACATTGGGGAAAATGTACTCTTCCTTCTCCCCTCAAAAAAAACTTTTGCCAAAGTACATTATAGTGAGAAAACTTCATTACAAAAAGATGCATATTAGGCAAAAATCAGAAAGAATGCATCAAAATAAACACATAGAAAGACTGATGTGAGCATCTTTTTTAAAAAAATTTAAATTAATATGAAATGTAATAAACCAAACTGAGTATTAGAAATATGAGAAATCAAAATGTACATTTCTAGATTTCAAAGATCATCAACTCACTGAGCCTTCCCTAGGATGGCATATACAGTACCTGTAATAGAATCCCTCTTTCTATTTATTGTCTACAGTATTGCAATAACATATTTTGACTGATTTAGTCACCAAGAGGAAAGGATAACATAGAATCCTGGGCTAGTGATTGCAATTTCATTGCCCAAATATATTAAACTCCATTTCGAGCAAGAACTAAGGCATGATGTAAACATCTTCTCTTAGTACAGATCCTTTCGATGGCCACTCTACTTACAACTGAATGTGAAACCAGATCAAATTAGAAGTCATATAAGAAATCCCTGTTCATTCCATCATATTCTACATTCACTGGTCATTTGCCATTGAGGCTAAGCTGATTATGTCCAAACATAATCTATTCCCACATCCTATCAAGCTGTCTGATAAAAAAGAAGAAAAAAGCAGGTTCAAATTATTTTCTTCTTTTGGTCTCTCAGAGCAAAGCTGATACACAACTGCCACATTTATTCTAGAATGCAGAACATTTGGCAATATAAAAATGTAATCATTAAATAAATATTACTAGAGAGTAGCACCAATAAATACATTACAATGAAGTATACACAATGATTATACAGTTTAACGTCTGCAGAATTATTCTAGACTCTGTTTTGCTCACCATACTTTGTAAAATGGCAGCTTAGATTATATGGCCACACAAAACTACCCTAGACCTATGTTTAAGGGCTAAATTGCAGAATGGTAAATGTAGCCACTAATATTAATAACAAAAACAACCTCTAAATGCATCTCCCACACAGCAAATAAAATGAGCAGACAACAAAGACTGTGAAAGATTATGGGTAAATGAACTACCGGTACATAACCACATGAATTCTGTTGTTTTGTTGCATCCTTGTATGCTTTGAATAGATACCATGCATGGGGCGGCTTATGACAAACACATTTAAATCATATTCTGCAAAAGGAATCAGTAGATATGGTGTACATTATGACACCATTCAGTACAAGATTATGGGGTATGATATATGTGTATATCAATTTCCACAAGGTGTCTCAGGTAGTCAATAAACATTTTTAAGTAGTAGGTCAGACAAGCAGTCCCATTACTTACAAATTTCACACACAGAAAAGTAAGGAAATCGATATCTAAAAGTTTCCTAGGTTTTCTGCTGCCTCTGCATCTAAAGGTAGAGTGATAATGAATCAATATTTCATCAGATGGCAAAAATCATATTTGTGGAAGGATAATAGAACTTTTCTAAAGTTTAACATAGAATAAAATGAAACATGTCTGCTTAACCTTTGCCTGGCATCTCTATCAATTATGTTTCAGTGGGACTTCTCCAGAATAAAAGATCAGCAGCCTGAAATGATTCCAGCATTGTTATAATGGGAAAACCAGAAGTAGAACAAGTTATAACTGAAAAATACAGTCTAGGGGAAAGAAGCCAAGATTGGCCAGGCCATTGGTCAATCAATGAAGAAACAAGGGATACATGGAAACTGCATATATAAAAAAAACCAGGAATAAAGAAGGACATTCATTTTAGACAATTTTTTCATAGGTTTGTAAATTTGTTTATTTTTCTTAAATATTAAAATTTGCCACATTCCAGTCATCATGCCTCAAAATTATGAGGCAAACCAAGCTAGGAAAGACTGGTATTGTGGGATCTTTGATGGTCTCTGAGTTTAGTTGTTTTCTTGCAGATGTTTCATTACACAAACTAGGTACCATCAGTGCTAGTAGGATGTGGCCTTTGCTCTCATTTTATATTTTAGTGGTTTACCTTGACAATCTTGGTAGAAATGGTATTGGTGGTTCTTTGGTTGGGATGTTTACTGTTAGCTTGTCTGATAATTCCTTGATTGGGGTATTGCTTACTTCTTGATTGTTGGCCTGATATTAATCTTGGTATTAATCTTTCCTCATCTGAGTATTTATTGCTAGCAAGAGGTTTTGGTCTTTTTGTTCCTTTTTGGCTTGTTGCTCGACTCTTTTGAATGGTATGTAGATTTTGTTTATGTCTATGTGTCTATTGATGGCTGATTTCTCAGAATGCCAGGCTTCCAGGAATTCTCTAATGTTTTAGATTTGGCTAGGTCTAGAATGGCCACAGTTTCCCAGTTCACACTATGGTTAAATCTGTCCACATGTTGTGAAATTAAGACTTTTTTCATATTCATATACATTTTTCATATGTATTCTGACTGCTAGTTTGTGTTTATGGATGTGCTCTGCCAGTCCTCTGTTTGTCCTCTGAGGTGGCTCTTAGTATATACTGTATTCTGTAAATGATTTCCATCTTTTCTTCTGGGGCTAGACCTTTTGTTTAGAAGTTTTGGAAGGCTTTTGCTGGTTTGTGTGTGCTATGCTGATACCATCTGGTTGTAATAGTCAGTGAGTAGTTTCTGAAAAGTTTGTGATCTATGGCAGTGTTATCCTTTTTACAGCTTGTGTTGTGGTTGTGCTGTATTGGGTTGAATGGTCAGGCACTTTTTGAGAAAAGTGCATGGATATCCATTTTATTGGAAGATGTTGTATAGATGATCCGTTTCTTTTTTGATGTTCAGGGTAGCTGCAGTGTGTTTGTGCTCATCTGAATAATGTTCTTACAGAAACATAATGTTCTTACACTCTTTTGTGGGAGGTTGGGTTGTTGCTTCAGTAGTGGAGCACTTGGTTGGTGTGGGTGGTTTCTTAGTAGACTTGTGTTTCTAGTTTTCCATCACTTTCTTTTCTGGTGAGGAAATCCAGGAAGCATAACCAATTTGCTATTAGCACTGATGAAGTTACTTAGTTTGGGTAACAAAACATCTGCAAGAAAACAACAAAGAGCATCCAAGCACACCTTACTGGTATTTAAGCAACAAATATTCTCCTCTAAAGCCTAATATTTTATAAGCATAGTAAAGTCTGCCAACCTGCCCAGATCTCAGATAATTAATCTATGTGTCTCTTTCTCTTCTTTCTTCTCTTTTAGCAAGTTTGACTATCCTGCCACCTATTCCAAGCATACTAGAGAGGACATTCTCTTTTATCCCCTTGCATTCCCTTTGAACCTAAGTTCCTCTTCATTCTTTCCATCTTCCCAAGCAGAGTCAAAGCCTTTGGCCATGTCTGTTGAGACAGAACAATGATGATTTTAGTTTCTTTGTATTTTAATTGTTTGTATTTTAATGTTGAGTCTTAGGTGCTTTGAGCAATTTTGAGTAGAAAAGTAGAGATAAACATTAAAATAATAAATAAAAGTTGGAGATGGAAATTTTTCCTTAGCTGCAGGCCATTTTCAGAATCAGTAAATCAAATGAGTGACATTCATTATTGCATAATTGATAAGTGATGCCATTGCCACAAAAATAACACATAAAATATCACAAGCCTCTGAGTGAAAAGACAATACTTATTTCCCCAAAGTTCATAAATTCTAAACCACTTATTTCTTAGCCAACATAGCTGTCCATGGACACTTTGAGGGCTTTCTGAAAAAAACCAAACAAACCAAAATAGTCCTTTAATAAAAATGATTCATAGAATTTGAAATCTCTACTGGGATGTTTCAATAAGGAAAGCAATAAAAACTCTTTCCTTATATCTCTACAAACCTCACGCTATGGTAAAAAATTGCTCTACTCCAGGAGATGCACAAGGACAAATTCATGATTCTTTGTCCTGTGCCACCTGAAATAAAATATCATCACAGTCAGTTAGAGAAAAAGGTTTTCTGTCTAGAAATTCACAATTTGTCCAAATAAACTGCTAATTGTAATGATGAACGTCGTCCTTTAGCTGCTGCAAAGTTATTTTCATATTTTTGTTTCACTAAACTTTTAGCCTTATTAACTCAAATGTGGGTCTATAAATTGGCTCAGTAGTTTGAGACAGTTGCATTTCGACAATGCATTTTCAAATGACTCCAAAACTGAAAGGCAAGCCAAATGGTTGTTTTTTTTCTTTAAGGGAAATATTCTGAACCACAAATTCATGGCTTTGTATTCAGCTGATGTTACTCTTGCTTACAAATACTGAACTGCATGAGGTACACATTGGATTGTACAAAGTATGCTTATAAAAAGATTAGACTGAATGCTTTCTTCCATAACAAACCTCCTGTATCCAAACAGGGACATTGCATAATTTTTGCTAATAAAAGGAGTAATTGCTGGCAAAATTTTCATACTTCCCTAAATTTAAAAAGGGGAGAAACCCCATAGTTTGATAAAGTCATTAATATGCTGGGCTAAAAAACTGGGAGTCTGTGGGTTGTAGTCCTTCCTTAGGTAATGAAAGCTCGCTGGGCGGCTTTGGGCAAATCACCTTCTCTGAGCTCAACCCATTTCTTAGGGTTGATATTGTGGAAAAATTAGGAAGAGGAAGCATTATGTAGCAAGCGTTGAGTTGTACAAAACAAAGGCGGGCTATCCAGTTAATAAACACATTTATTTATTTATTTATTTATTTATTTATTTATTTATTTATTTATTTATTTATTTATTTATTTATTTATTTAT